>MCJB01051752.1:0-25000 GCA_002018475.1 Nicotiana obtusifolia
GGTGGGGGATGGGGAATAGGGTGGAGAAGATTTAAAAAGAATTTTAAAAAATATTTCTTTTTTTAATAAAAAATATTTTTCTCCATATTGAAAAAAGTGAGATCATAAAACATTTAAGTCAATCAAACATGAAAAAATTAAAAAAATATTTTCTGAAAAAAATATTTTCGTACCAAACACACCCCTAGTCCTCATGGAACTTTTCCCACAACCAAAAGTAGGAGCTAAGAAATCTTGTCTTTGTATGCCGGATGATATTTTTGATAAATATTTTTTAATAAATAAGTTATTTCTAGTGTTTGATTGGCAGAAAATATTTTTAACAAAAATCTTTTCTAGGAAAGACTTCGTTCAATTTTGACGATGGCTCTCATTTCAGATAGTATGCTATTGATGGGGCAAAATGGCTCTGAAAATAATACGGACTAGCTAATTTTCGGATAGGTAATTAAAAATTAAATAGTATTTATAAAATTATTAAAAAATAATTATTATATTTTGCTTAAACACGAAATTTTTTATAATATGTTGGATTATGGAGCTTATGTATATAATTTTTCAGTATATTATGCTGAAACTCCAGCACACGAAAAATTCCAACTAATATGCTGGATTATGGAGTTGCTACGTATAAATTTCTGGCATATTATGTTGGACCTCCAACACATTATAATTTCAGCACATTATGCAGGAATTTCATATGTAAAAAATTCGAACTCCAGTATGTTATGCTGGAATTTTCCGGATTTTTATGAGTATTTTTGTTCAAATTTTATCTGTATATGAAAAAGTGATTAAATTTTTATTACTTCTGAAACTGTGACTATTTTTCAATTACCAACCACAAATCTGGCTATTTTTTTTTTTTTTTTTTTCCTTCCTCAACGGGCTGAATTTACAAGACAGGTCCATGTAAAAGCCCAACAGATAAGACACGCTACATATATTATTGTATAAATATAAAAGAGAAAAATAAGAAAAAGAGAAAATGGTAAGACAAAAAGAAGGAAATATCTTAAAAGATTATTCAAATCTTCAACTCTATGAGGATTGCAGTGAGCTAGTGCAGCCAAAGCAGAAGCAGAAGCAATTATAAAAAGTGGAAGGAAATGCCTCAAACAATGATGATTTTCCTCAAACCATTCATTTCAGCTCCCTCTTCTTCTCTCTGGAGGTTATCTCCTCACTGTTTTTTTTTTGTTTAAAGAACCATTATTGTTATTAACTCTTGTCTCTATCCTTTGTGGGTGTTCTTAATTTTGTAAAAAGATTACACCTTTTATCTCAGAAGGGTATTTGTTGGTTCACCAATTTGGGAATTTTCTTATTTAAGAATTGTTCGTGCTAGGTGTAGAGAGAACACTGAATATCTCCTTTTTTTCTTTTTACTTTGGTATGTTCTGAGTCTTGTTTGCTGTTTAGAATTGGATTGCTATGAAGAAATGTTAAATAAGCAAAAATCTTATCTTTAAGCATTTACTGGGGTACATGATTTGACTTTTTCATGATTTTATCTGTTTACAGTGTGGTGTTTAACAAAATTCCCTGTCCAAAATTTGCCTGCCTCGAAAAAGTAATACTTGGACGCGGGGAATGCCAAGTTATAGCTTTATTGAATCAGAATAGCTGTGTTAGCTGGTTCTTGAATGTTATACCTGATGATTCTTTTATCTGTTAGCTTTATTTTTACTGTGCAGAGAGATGGTTAAAAAAATTGTAAGTAGAGTGGGAAAGAAAGAAGAAAGAAATGTAAGATTTTTGTAGTTTCTGTTATTATGGTACATATATGGCTTGTTACCATTTGCAACTCCATGTATGACAATATTTTGAATTTGAAGCTTTGTCTCTGGCAAATTTTGATTTAGTTCCATGTTGTGAACTTGTGCTTAGCAAAACCGTCATTTCTCATGCAGTAAATCAAATAGTGGTGGGAATTTATTGGATACAAATGTTAAAATATGTAAAAGAGCAGAAGTTGTGTGTCAAGGCATGCTGGCGCCGAGAAAGTTCATGCAGAAGAGGAAGAAAGTAGAGGTTTTCAAGAGCGCCGAGGATGAAGCAGACCAGAAAAACTGGAGAAAGATGATGAATGAAATTGAAGAAACTGGTTCTGCTGTTTCGGTGCTGAGAGGCCAGAGGTCCAAGAACCAGGATCTTCCCAAGGACCTTGTTCTTGGAAGCTTGGTTCGATTTAAACAGCTTAAGAAGTGGAACCTTGTTAGTGAGGTATGGACTGTTCTCTCTGCATTCAAATTTTTCTCAAAGAAAATCTTTTTCCCTTTATATGGTGGGGATTCTGAGGGTTAGGTTTAAAATGGTGCTATTGAATTTTGGTTTCTGATTTCTGTAGTGCGGGATATCTGGGATTTTCCTTTTTCTTCTAAGAAGTTGGGGTTCCATAGAATCTTTGTTTTACCAAATAGATTCGGTTTCTAAAATCTGTTGCTCAATTCTTCTATTGAATCTCAAGGATATACGTGCTTTGTACATTGTTGATTTTCTTTTTTCATCCTCTTAAATAGATTAAAAATCAGTTAGTTGTCATCTGAGTTTTTACGTCAATTGTCTCCCATTTCCGCATGTTTTAGCCAGTACTCGTCTATGTATATCTCGATTATTTGTGGTCTAATCTGTTGTTTCCATTAGATTCTTGAATGGCTTCAAACTCAGCATTGGTGGGATTTTAATGAAATGGACTTTCTGATGCTTATTACGGCCTACGGGAAGGAAGGGGAATTCAGTAAAGCTGAAAGCATTTTGGGCTACATGAACAAGAAGGGCTATTCCCCGAATGTGATATCTCACACTGCTCTGATGGAGGCATATGGAAAAGGAGGTCAATACAGTAAGGCAGAAGCGATATTTCGGAGAATGCAAACTTCAGGACCCGAGCCTTCTGCTATTACATACCAAATCATTCTCAAAATCTTTGTTGAGGTAATGTAGGAAACAAAATAATGGAAGTAGATAGACTTAGGAGCTCAATTATTAAAGATATAAGAAGGCGAATGATAAATGCTGAACACAACTATGAAAATTTGATTTTCTGTATACCATTGCAAAACTAAAATTTTCTTGTCAATTGAATTGAGCATGTCGTGTCACTCGATTAGTAGTCTATTATATGTTGAGTGTGAAGTTGTAAACATAAATACTTGTGATCAGAGTGTTTTCTTTTAAGCCTGATGACTTGCTGTGGTGGAAAAAGGCATTTATATCATACAATTGCTGGGATGATGCTTTGCTTTGAAATTTTGTGGTAGAATGAGAAGAAAAGCTTGATAAAATGGTATGGTTATTAAAAAAAAAAAAATTGGGATGAGTATGGTGCTTGGTAATGAATCTAATAAAGATCTGGCATTTGGCTGAAGCTCCAGGTCAAGACCGTTAGTGATATTCCTAAATTGTGTTATTTTAAAAAAAAGGACCATTAATGATGTTTCTGTATGAATCTCTAGACAGTAAAGTTTTGATCCAGACATTTTATTTATGCCAAATAGACTAGTCGGGGGGAATTGATTTAGCAGTTCAAAGAAACACTTCGAGATGCAGATGTTGACTAGAGTTTTTTGTCTCTTGTGCTTCTCCAAGTCCACAATTAACGATGCTTAATAATGACAGTGTTAATTAGAGAAAAGAGAAATAAAAGGTCCTATTATAGAGCATCTTTGCAAAATCTGTTGTTTACTTCCTCTGACTTCTGCTTTTAAAAAAGTCTGCCCTTCTTCTGAACAGTATTTGAAGATTCTAATCTTTCTAAATGTTGCTTATGTTGTATTTGGCTCTTGTTGTTTGTTCCCTTGCTAAATGCTTAGTTACTAGAGTCATTCAAATGGAATGGTCCATAGGTGCGACAATGTCTTCATTGAATATGATAAAAGGGGACGAGGTAGACCTTGTACCATTACCATTTGTTACATAATTTTATAGCCGACCAAGTACTGGAAATTGATTTCGAAAATGATTTTCCAAGAAAATGAAAAAACATAGTGATTAAATGAAAGTTTATTAATTGATGGATTCCCTTAATTTAGGGAAGTTGATAAAGTCATAAAGACCATCAATTAACTCTTTTTAAAGAGTATTTACTGAAAAAAGATGAAGTGTCAAGCAGGAAATGTGGTAGTAATAGCTGTTGTACTTTTTTTCTAAATGTAATTAATTGGGGAGAGAAAAAGATAGTTTTAGAACCACTACACCAAGTCAAACTGAAATGGTGCCTCGAAAACCGGAAGTGATTGTTTCTGAAACCTTTGCTTTGTTCCTGAAAGCTGCTGAGCTGGTTTGGTACTAGAATACAGGAAAAAATTGACCAAACTGAACCTGCACTCCCTTATGCTTAACTAGCAATAAAAATCAAGAAGATTGAGAAAATAGTAGTCGAATGCCTGAATGCCGTTTCTTTGATAACTGTTAGAATCTTTTTCTACTCTCAATCTACGATTTCTTGTGGTTCTAAAGCATTCTATTTTCAGAGGAACCATACCTGGCTATCTGCGAATATCAGAGGATTATTCACTGGTAATAATAGCAGGCAACAATATATGAGAAAGCAGTAGTTCAATGTGCAGTGCTTTTATGGGATAGAAGATGTTTTAACTTAACTCAAAAATCCAAGAAAAAAATTTGATCCGCTAGTTCCTTTATTCATTTATATAAAGTTCCTTGCTAATGAAGGGGTTAATACAGGGTGACAAATTTAATGAAGCTCAAGAAGTCTTTGAAGCTCTTATGGATATGGATGCACCTCCGCTAAAACCAGATCAGAAAATGTTCCACATGATGATATATATGTATAAGAAGGCTGGAAAATATGAGAAAGCTCGTCAGCTGTTTTCTTTGATGGCCGAGCGAGGAATTCCACAAAATACGGTTACTTACAACAGTTTGATGTCGTTTGAGACTAACTACAAGGAGGTTGCAAACATTTATGATCAGGTAACTTGCAAATAATTTATTAGGTTCTGATTTGTTCTGGAAATGGTCATTAAGTATGCTGAACAATTCCTCAACTGCTTGTATATCTCTTCCTATCAAAAAATGTATTTATGCTATTATAGGTTTGTTTGCCTTAGCAGTTAGCATAGTTCTCTGTACTACTCCCTGATGCAGTAGTATTACACCATTTTAATTTGAGATATTAGTGGTCTTTTAAAAACCTTATAGTCTTGCTAATTTCTTCTAAGATTTCGAGACTTCATTTGCAGGATTATTTGTCTATTTTAGTTATTGTTTCATTTTTGCTTTTGAAAATCATGGGCACACGGAATGGCTTCATACATTTGCACAATAGTTAAGCTTTGTCGACACAGGCAATTTTACATTTGGGGTTAATCACATATGTGCTTTAGTTTTTTATTTAGAATGACTTGATTAGAAATTTGAAGCAAATGCCTAATTTTAGATGCAAAGAGCTGGTCTTCGACCTGATGTTGTTAGCTACGCCCTTCTCATTAGTGCATATGGAAAGGCTAGAAGAGAAGAGGAGGCACTTGCTGTTTTTGAGGAAATGCTTGATGCTGGCGTCAGGTATTTAGTTATTTACTTCACTGGTTATCGAAGCTTTTTAACATTGTTTTCCTTTCCCACAGCTTCCTTCTTTCTCTTGTTTTCTCACCCTTCTGCTGGGGGAGGGGAGACAGTTGTGCGTGCAATTTAACACTTTGCACCTTCGATTCATTTTGATCTTTTTTCTCCAGATCAGGTAAATACTTATATTAAGTAAGCTCGTGTATACAAGAGGTATTCCAAAAAGTAGACACTCTGCATGAAAACATTATTCTCTACATATGATACCCCATATAGTCAGTTACTTTAAAATGTGCCATTTCATCAACTAGTGAAAGCATGTTTAACATATCTTATATGTTTTCCTTGTCCTAATAATGGAAAGAAATCAAATTGATTATTGTTGCACATTGAAAGACGAGACACATTCTATCTCCAGAGTGGAAGATGCACTTTTCTGAAAGAAGATCACCAATTAACTTTCTTAGACATTTGTGCTTGACGAAAACATAATCATCTAAATTATGGTTTCTTGTTTCAATGGAATTGGTTTTATTCTTTGCAAAGATATTTTCTGATGCTAGCTCCTGCTAGAAAGCACCAAAATCTGGTAGTAGAGATGTGTTTAAGCCAAGTTTCTACTTATATGTTCTCCGTCTCCATCCCAGACGACATTATCTTGCTATGGATGCTTTGAAACCAGTGACTGCATTCTCTTATCCTTTAATTACAATGGTTATATGAGCGCACCTCTTTTTTCAGGCCAACACAGAAATCTTACAACATCTTGCTAGATGCATTTGCAATCTCAGGAATGGTGGAACAAGCCCGAACTGTCTTCAAAAGCATGCGAAGAGACAGGTGACGTTTTGTTTGCATTTCCATGAAAAAAAACGTAACTATTATTTTTATTAACTCAAAAAACTTTTTGCACTGTTTGTCTGCACCAGTTGGTCTCACCTGATTTTCCTATACTTTGCCTTAATTTGTCGCCCAACAATCCTCACAACAAATTCCTAGGATGCTTACTTCGGATGAATCTTGCATCCAACATTAAAAATTCTTCATGCGCCCACTGTTATAACTCATCCAGATGGTTTTCTAACAAACCAGTTTCCAAAATAACTCATACAGACATTTTTTTAACAAATACTTATGTGAAAACATGCATTTTTATATAACTTCCTTTTTTTAAAAAAATCTTTTGCTTTAACATTGTCTGGTTTAGCACTTATTGGCCAAAGCATGGAGGTGGATAATATAAATTATCTTCCTTCCAAATCCTGAACTTGACCCAACTCTCTGACTCAATATTTGGATTAAATTCCCCGACTCACTCAATTAAAGGAAAGGGGAAAAGTAAAATACGTGGTGGATTAAATTCCCCGACTCAATTACTTGGGAAATTGTCAATGTGATGCTTTGCTCTAACGTAGGAATCCATTCTCAAGTAGACTTTTGATTTCCATATTTCCCTGCAGATGTAGCCCCGACCTTTGCTCATACACAACAATGCTATCAACTTATATTAATGCACCAGATATGGAGGGTGCTGAGAAATTTTTCAGAAGAATAAAGCAGGATGGATTGGAGCCCAATGTTGTCACATACGGCACACTGATTAAGGGATATGCAAAAATAAATGACCTCGAAAAGATGATGGAGAAATATGAACAAATGCGGATCCATGGTATCAAGGCTAACCAAACTATCTTCACTACAATCATGGACGCGTATGGTAGGAATAAGGATTTTGGCAGTGCCGTTGCTTGGTTCAACGAGATGGTATCTTCCGGGGTGTCTCCTGATCAAAAAGCAAAGAACATTCTCTTGTCCTTGGCAAAAACGTCAGAAGAACAAGTGGAAGCTAAGCAGCTTACAGGATGCGCCGACAAGCTGATAGTTGACAGAATTCCCAATCACATCAATAATAATGACGAAGACGACTATGCCGATGATGGTAGTAGTGGTGATGACGATGATGATGGTTGTGGTGATAATGAAGACTATGATGATGACAATAATGCAAAAATGACCATTTTGTCAGCAGCAAATTTGGTTCAACTAACAGTTAGTGGTAGTGCATCTCAGACGTAAGAAAGTAATGCAAAATGAGCCTAGAAAATTTTGTAAATCTTGGTAGTCTTCCTAGCTTATATCACACCTCTTCTCCATTTTGTATCTTAAAGCAAATATGAGACTCCGGGAAAATGAAATTTCAACTTTGAAAAGCAAGCAATTTTTTTTTATCTGTCCAAGCCTTGCTGGATCGAGTTACCTAGTACCTATTGCTGGTGGGAGGTAGCAGGTCCCGTAGAATTAGTTGAGATGTGCAAGCTAATCTGAACATCACGGTTGTAACAAAAGAAGAGCAAGCAATGTCCAGCTAAAGGTTGTCGACATTAGTGTTGTGTGTTCATGTTCTTGATATCAACCATCCAGTGTAGTCCCACAAGTGGGATTTAAGGAGGGTCGTGTGCACACAGCCTTATCCTTACCTTGTGGGTTCATGTTCATGATATCAACAATCACTTAGCGTAATCACACAATTGAAGTTTGGAGAGAATAGTGTGTATGCGGATTTACTCCTATCTTGTGAAAGTAAAAAGTATGTTCTTTTTAGTCAGTTCTGGAGTTTTATGATTGAATTTACACTGTGTGACATTTACATCTGGTGATCAAGTGGGCAAGAATCTGACATTTCATATTCAAAGTTGAATTTCCTTGTTAGGTGTAGCTATCTTGGCAATACATCAAATTGCGTTAGTTGGAGCTGGGGCCCAATTCAATGAATCACTGAAACTTTACAACCATTAGATGACCCACTCCGACCACGTTTATGTTAATTACTTGAACACTGCAATTTTTCAAACATGTGATATCCATGGCATCAGGTGTAAAGTTCAATCCAATCTAGTAGCTTCGGTCCAAATTTTATATTTGTTCAAAAAATTACAAAAATATTAGAGTGGTCTTTAATTTTTGAACTCCACTTGCCCTTTGGACGGAGCTTCAAGGGAAACACTTAAAAAACTTGAAGTTCTGCTCAAGCGACGATAAAAATTAAAGATTATTCATTTTAAGTGTTATTTCTGTACTTAACTCGTATAAAGAAATTCAAATATATAACATGCTAATTTACAACTCCAGGACTAGAATTTCGAATCTACAATCTTCCAATCCTTTCACATTTGCTACATTTGGTAATTGATATGGTAGATATTTTTACCATAAATAATGCAGAGTCCTTACTGTGAAGTTCAAATCAACATCAAGAATGTAGGCCCCTCTTCTCTTCATGTTATTTTGTCCTCATTTCCTTTAGTCTCTCTAATATTTCATCCCTACCCCATATCAAAAAATAATCATACACAAAAGCTTTAACCAAGAAAAAGATAGATTTTCATGGATTTACAAGGTAATACTAGTTTTAAGGTATTAATGTTTCCATGGTTAGCATATGGTCACCTCTCCATACTTAAACATAGCCAAAAAACTTGCAGACAAGGGTTTTTACATCTACCTTTGTTCTACACCTGCCAATCTTAATCTTTTCAAGCAAAAAATCCCCCAAAATTACTCTCTTTCATTTGGTCTTGTTGAACTTCATCTACCACAGTTACCTGAGCTTCCTCCTATTTACCATACAACTAATGGTCTCCCACCACATCTCAGCTCCGCTCTCAGAATCGTATTTACCATGTCAAAACCCGAATTTTTAAGAATATTACAAAAAATTAAACCCGATTTGGTAATCTATGATATTTTACCACCATGGGCAGAAGAAGTTGCTACGGTTTCACATAAGTATGGTTAATCTCTTCATGCTCGTTCCAAGCTCGAAGTACCATTTGTACAAATAAGAATCCCCTTCGTTACATGAGACCCCATAGTAACAACAACGAATGTGCTAAACTATTAGCAGGAGTAGAAACCGCAGCAGTTAAGAAATTGCAGCCTTCCAAATAAGAACTGGCCAATCCATGGGTATACCATGAAGTTACAAAGGTTGTACCTGATGTTCCAGCAGTAATGCTCTTGACTGCAGGTGCAGCTGCATTTTCACATGTTTTGCACTCAGCACAAAAATTCATCCATTGAATTTCCATTTCCATTTCTTTATTTGAGTAAAATTGAGCAACAATAATTCCAAGTAATTATGGAACAAGCTACTAAAGAGAAAGATCCTGAGGATAAGCTCCTCCATCCTTTATTAGCTGAAATAGGAAACTCGAAAAGAATCATTTTGATGAGTACATCAAAGCCAATCGAGGCTAAATACATCGATTATATAACCGAATTATCACATTGGAAAGTTGTTCCTACTGGCTATCGAATCCAAGATCATGATCCTATGAATATTCAAGATCATGATAATGATCTTATCGATTGGCTAGGAAAGAAAAATGAGCATTCTAACTGTATTTGTTTCCTTTGGAAGTGAGTATCTATTGAATAAGGAAGATTTTGAAGAGATAGCATTTGGTTTAGAACTTAGCAAAGTTAATTTCATATGGGTTGTAAGTTTTCACAAGGAGGAGGAAGCTAAACTCGAACGCGTATTACCTAAAGATTTTCTTGAAAAAATTGGAGATAGAGAAAAGGTTGTGGATGGTTGGGTACCACAACAAAGAATTCTTAACCATCCGAGTATCGGAGGATTTGTAAGTTATTGTGGTTGGAATTCTGTAATGGAAAGTATAGAGTTTAGTGGTCATATTATAGCAATGGCAATGCATATTGATTAACCTATAAATGCTAGGTTGATGGTTGAACTTGGTGCGGCGGTGGAGATAGTGAAAGATGAGGAAGGGAAGGTTGGTAGAGAAGAGGTAGCGCAAGTTATTAGAGGTGTTATTTGTGAAAAAATGGGGAAATTCTGAGGAAGAAAGTTAGAGGTATTAGTGAGAATTTTAAGTATGTAAGGGGTCGTTTGGTACGAACACAAGTAATGCAGGGATTAGTAATGCAGAGATTGTAATGCTGAGATTATTTTTTATCAAGTGTTTGGTTTAAAACTGCACAAAATTTCTGTATATAAAGAAATTTAGGAAAAGAGTTTGAGGGGCGGTTTAGTAATTTTAGGGTCTTATTCAGGTATAGTTAATGCAGGGATTAGTAATCCCTTGGTTTCCTTGGTATTAGCTAGCCCTCCCATGAGGTATAAGTAATCCATATATTAGGTATGCATAAATTGAATTGAGTAACCAAATATTATATTGGACGGATTAAATTTTTATACAGAGATTATTTTATTTAGTACAGCCTACCAAACGATCCATAAGAAGAGAAGAGATGGATGCTGTTGTTGAAGAGATAATAAAGATTTGCAAGAATAGCCAAAGTGCAAAAATATTACATGATGTTGTAATTTATAAACAGATCATGTTGTGTTTCTGATGGCTTTTCAAAAATAATAGGGTGGAAGAGTATATTGCTTCCAAGTTTGTTGTTAGTTGCATAATTTAATAAAATCAGTTGACATGTTTTCTAACTCTGTCCATTTGTTCTTCTAGCTAGTACTAGTATGTTTAAATGGATCATGTTAGACGGCCTACACCCCTTAAAGACCCTTCTCCGATCCTGCATGAAGACGGAATGCTTTATGTACCGAGCTGTCATAATTTTAGTAAATTAACTATCTTTCTCTCTGTTCATCTTTTAAGTCAGAAATGTCAAATCATATTGCAAGTTATTTATTTTTATGGCATGGTACATTGTTACTAATAATTCAATTTCAGAATCAAGCTGAAAATTGTATCCATAAGGTTATTCGATTATATCTTGGAAGTATTTGTCAACTATGAAATTACTTTGGAGCACGTTTGATCTATGTTTTTTTTATGGGAACTTTCACAAATGACTATTGTTTGGGGCTTATTGATGGGTGTAGCTATAATTTAGCTAATTATATTCCATAGCTACTAATTGCTTGTCATGGGATATATGTCGATGTATTTAATATATACACTGCATTCAATTCGGATGTACTCGTTTTTATATATTTTACATTGTATTGAATTCAGTTGTATTCAAACAACAAAATTTCAAAAAATAGAGTGTATACCGCTCTATATAATTCGGTCGTATACATTGTATTGAGTTCGGCTATATTCATTCTTAACTATTTTACATTGTATTCAAATCGACGATATTCAAACAATAAAAAATCACAAAACAGTGATATTCGGTTGTATTCAATTCATTGTATTCATTCGTAGTTGTTTTTGCACTATATTTAATTCGTCTGTATTCAACAACAAAAATTCAAAAAATACAGGGTTCTGCCACAAAAAATAACATTCGAAATACATAAATATAGGCGAAAATACAAAAAAATAAAATGTATTTGCATTGAAAATTACATAATACTCTAAAATTTGAGTGTATTAGTACATAATACAATGTATTTGTATCATTGTATGTGACTCAATAGCAAAGAAGAAAATAAAGTTCGCTACAAAGATGGCGTCTTCCAGCTAAGCAAAACACTGTATGCATTGTATTAAACTAAAAATGGAGACGAATAAAAATCCAGCCAGATCTGAGAATACACTATCACATTGCCTCTACCAAAATCCGGTCTGACGAATACACTCAGATATGATATACAAAGAAGGAGAATAAACTATGGATTCCAGCATCTCTGTTAGATCCAGTTTTGGTGATGCCTTCGATCTTCCTCATCCAATGTTTTCGCCGCCTGTAATGAACTGATCGCGACTTCGTAATTTTCGGATCTAGATCTGACGGTGGAGATCAGTGAAGGGAGTACGAATCACTCATGATTACGCGTTCATTAAACCGGACTCAACTTTGACCCAAACCCCCCAAAACCACTGGATTGGTTCGGATTTTTCGGTATCGAACCGGTTCTTCTGCAAATTTTCTACTGTCGATATTATACAAAATATCCGATGCGTTTCTACTGTCGAATCGGTTCTTCTGCAAATTTTCTACTGTCGAACCGGTTCTTCTACAAATTTTCTACTGTCGAGGGATCAGTTGTATATATTTGTACCTTACTGTAAAATAAAATAAAAAATGGATATGAATAATAATATTTTTCAAGCGTTTGGGTTTATAATAAATAGGTGCATTATTTAGCTATAGCATGTAAAATTTCAAAAAAATTGCACAGACGCCCTATTTGGTCGCCCCATTTAACCTATACCTACTTTTTAAATTTTTTTAACTTGTACCACTTTTTAAATAACTTCAGGCCTCTTTCTCCTCCTCCTCCTTTGTCTTCTTCTTCTTCTTTGCGTGACAGTGATTTTATATGGTGTTTGTGAACATATTTGAAGGTAGTTTATGATGTTTTGCAGTAGTGAGTTGTTATGACGCTTTATTTTTTACTATTGAATAGGGTTTTTTCTTCTTCTTTTTTGTAATTGCAAAATTGGTTCATTAGATTTATTATTGTTTTGACAAATTGATAATTGAGATTTGTTCCTGATAATATTTGGAGGTTATGTTTCAAATTTGAGCTCATTTGGAGTAGATTTAGATATTAAATGGTATATTAGATTGTTATAATTCGAAGAATAAATTTCTGTTTCTGGGCAATTTGCACTTCAGGCCTATTTGGCCTTAAGTGCATAAAAACGTTGGTTGCACTTCAGACCTTTTGGCCTTAAGTACATCTGAAGTGCAATTTTTCACTTCAGACTTATTGGGCTTAAGTGTAGCAAAATATTTGTTTCACTTCAGACCTTTTGGCTTTAAGTGCATCTGAAGTGCAACTTTTCACTTTAAACTTATTGGCTTAAGTGCATGAAACCACTGATTACACTTCAGACCTACTTGGCGTTAAGTGCATTTGAAGTGCAATTTTTTGACTTTAGACTAATTTTTTTTAACTTCAGACCCGATAAGTCTAACATTGATCGTAAAGTGAATACGCTTGCAAACTTTTTTACAAAGTGGGTATATATATTCAACGGTGACTCCAAAACCGGATATAGATGCAAAAGCCCCATAAAATCTCCTTTCTTTTATATTGGGCTTAAATAGAATGCGAATGAAAATGAATCAAGCTTTGACTCTATTTTTTTCAGCCTAATCAAGGTTTAACTCTTAATTATCAAATTATAATTTTCAAATTGCCTTCAGCCCCTTACATAGAAAAGGGAAAAGAAATTTAAAAAGTCTGTCTAAGCATCATGAAGAAACTGGCTTCTTGCAGTGAAATTTTTGCCAAATATAGGAAAAGGTGCTAGGAATTTGTAACTGTTGTTTTACCGGTTTGTCTGTCCCAATAATTGATCTCAAACCTCCCAAATAGAGGTGTAAAAGGGCATTTTATCCGACAAAGAACATAAAAAAGTACAATATATGCATCTAGCAAAGTCACAACTGTGGCTACTGCTAATTCGATGTTTCTGCAGTTGGTCTCTAGAAGGTAATTCCACAGGCTTATCAATAATAATATTTATAATTTACAGTGTACTTATCTGGGATACAAGCTTCAAATGAGACTTAGCCCTTGTCTTTAGGTAGAAAGATACATGATATTTTGACACAACAAAGGGTACAAGAAATTTGCAGACATTAACCAAGGGCAACAACAACCATATGGTACAATTACCTTAGGCAGGGGTCACTATTAATCATTAGTAGTCGAGCGACCCCAAGGGTATCCCGTTCATGGTATTTCGGGAGCCCTTTTGGTTCATATAGTCATCACATCCGACGCCATTGCTAGGAAGCCTTTGTGCTTGGCCAGCATTTGGAAGATCAAGGCCCTCTTTCCCCATCTGTTGCACTTCGAGTGGAGAAAGTATCTTGATGTACCAAACATTGTTCACAAACTCCCTGAAGCAAGATAGAGATGGTTTAAAAAAACATGGAAGAACTAGATATGGTAAAATAAACAGATGCATGAAGAAAGTACATGTAAGTGCACATACGACCCAATACAGTAGAAATATAATGCATGCCACAAACCATCGGTTCCATCCGCAAACAACTCAATCAGCCAAGTCTCTTCTTTTCCTTTTTTTTTTTTTTTTTTTTTTTTTTTTGCAATAACAATAGGGTCAGCGCCATCTTCTGTGCGCCTCGACTAATCTATGGGTACCTGCTGCCTTCCACCAATACCGACATTGGATAACTTTGTCTATCAGAACTTAGATGAAAAGCAATCACCTTACACCTTCTTGCCTCCATGGGATTTGAACCATGATCTCATAATTTTTTTGATTGTTAAAGGTAAAACTCTGATTTATTTTTACAACTGTGGCTGAACGCCAGCTTGCGCGCACCTGGACTAATTCCAGGAGATACCTGCTACCTTCCACCATCAACATATACCAATGTAACTCTAAAACCCTGATATCATAATCCATTCTAACTTCATTGACCGTTAGGCCAGACCCTTCGGTGTGCTAGTACAAAAAGGTTTTCCTCCAAGATGCTCACTTCAGCATAAGGGAAGACTGATTTTTATAGGTGGTAAATGGAAAATATCATGTATACCTAAAAAAACTCATAGATCAAAACTATATGCATGGAGTCTAGAACAATAATTTGACCACACACCACACCCCCCAAAAAAAAAAAAAAAAAAAAACAAAAAGGAAAATGGAGACACAGGGGAAAGGAAGGGCAGAAGAAAAAGGTTGTAGTAGCAAGCGTGCAAAAGAAAAGAAAGTTAATGGATTCTTACTGCCAGGGATCGTCACCGAGGAGGAGAACATCATTCTCTCGGTCTACAAATACAAGCTGCCAGCCTGATCTCTCAGGGTCCTCCAACAAGCCTTCTAGCCCAAACATGTGAGCAAGCTCACTTCGAAGTTCGTGATAGCTGCTAAACTTGGAGATATCGAGTGACCGTCCAAAGGACCCTGATTTATGAACCTGCCAGAGACATGCAGTGTGAAACATCATAACACCGCCTCTTTAAAAACTTTAAAACTAGGCAGCGTGTTTGACCATGCAATTCAGAGAACAAAAGGTGAATTGTATGTAAGACAAGCTAATAAGCTCACCTTCACAAAGGTTCTATTAGTTGGGTTTGCTTGGTCCCCATTTTCGGAGGACTGCAAGAAACCTGATTCATCTACACAACTTGAAGTTGTCATGTCTGAGTTAATGGGATACTCGTTGCCCACAGTATTTGTAAAGGTAGAGGTAGCATAAGGAATAGATAAAGATCCATTATCACCACTACTATCCTTCATGTTGGACATACCATTCTGCAGTATGTTCAAAGAGTCGGTATTAAATCCATACAGTGCACTGTTTTGGCTATTTTCTACTCCTCTATAATCAGAAAAAGATTCTCTGCCAGGAAAAGGGGGCAACAGAGAGGAAAGATCAGAGACTTTAGTATTGTGTGATATCACATCCTCAGGCTGGGGCACAGCGAATGGAGTAACTCGAGAAGGGAGCTGAGATTCTAGAGCAATTCGCTTTGATGATGAGGACGAAGAGACTAGAGGGTGAGCTTCATGCATGTTAAGGACAGCAGACGCTCCATCACGGGAAAATGAACTCAACAGACTTTGCATAGTAGAATTACTAGATGCATTGACATGGTTACCAAGTATATCAGAAAATGTTTGTGGAGAACCAGTTGAACTTAAGACTTGTAAATGAGAAAGCTGGGGCTGCGCAGCCGAAGTCATCTGAGAGAGACTGGACATGGCCTTGGTCTGCTGTTGATGTTGAAACTGCGAGGAGTTCACTTCTTGGTGTTGCTGAAGCTGTGGCTGCAGCAATTGCTGTTGATCATTATAATTATGACGGCGCTGCAATTGTTGCTGAAGCATCTGTGCCTGAGATATTAACTGGTTTTCGGAGAAGCCGTGGAGCAGATTTTGCTGTGAATGAGAAGGCTGCAAAATCTGACTATGACTTAAAGATGCTGAACCGCCAGGTATACTTTGTTGGAACTGCATAAAGGACTGATTTGCAAGTTTCGATGGATCTAGTGCAGCCATTGTTTGCAGAATGTCAGGTTGCAAACCTAACATAGAAGCATCAATTCTTGGCTGCATAAACGGAGTAACACCATATCCCTGGAAATTAAGAGACTGAATCCCTTGATCTCCTATGTCACCACGCAGCCACGAGAGTGGAGAATTCAGTGTCATATTATCATTGGGAAAACCTGAGTGAACGAGAGGTAAACAAACCACGTAATGTTAGAACTCAACCAAATTTACCTTGTTTCCCCAGGGCAAAAAAAGCAAGAAGTAACCATACCAGGGAGAGAAGGTAGTCCAGATGGCCAAGGCCTCTTTAGCCTAAGGGAGAAAGGAGAAGGATACATAGGAAAAGTTGTCAGAGGTTCAATTTCCCACAGCGAAACTCTGGGCTGCCTCTCTCCTGCAGTTGATTCATCCCATCCAACCTGCATCAGGACCAGCGACAAAAGATCTTAATTTATACACTAAAGGCACCAACAGGCGCGTTATAAATTATAAATTTAAACAAAGATACACGTAGCAGTTAGTTGATCTATTACTTTTATTAACGACCACCTGTTATAAAACTAACCTTCACAGACCGCCAATGCGAATTTGGCCAACGAACAGGATCTAAATCACTGATACCAGTAATTGTGCCCATATACCTGAATCAAAAGATATTTACATGATTAAAGTGTGCATGAGAGAGAGAGAAAGAGAGAGAGAGAGAGAGAGAGAGAGAGAGAGAATTGGGGGATATTGCTGAGGGTCAAAATCAATATTCCACACCAGCAACGAAAATTTGAAATACCGAACTGGTTGTAAGAGGGTTCGCATGTAAACATATTAACAGCGAAAGTATGGTATCTTTGTTCGTAGAAGAGATGTCAGTAGCTCAAATATTTTATCTCCTAACTTTCTTTTCTATTCCTAAAAAAACTTCCCCTGCTTCTAAATCAGCTAAAACTTCACAAAGGCACCTTAGCATAGAGTGACTTCAAACGCAAGCTCTAACAAAATTAACTACCCACCAAAGTCGGCCACCCTTTTCACATAGATATCCCTCCCTTTTACTATAAACCTGGCTCCCCAAGTCAATTTTCTTTCAAATTATTTCACATTGCACGGGAAAGTCCAAGAAGATAAGACCTACCTACGGACACTCGATTCTTCTGTTTCAAACAGCATCCGGAACCTCATACCAACAGAAATCCGTGTATGATAAACTGCTTTAGCATACTTGGCAAGAGGTATGACAAACTCTGATGGACTAGCCCTGAAATTATGAAGCTAAAAGGTTAAACATGATGTTAGCAGATGTAACAAAAGAAAAAGACTTTACCTTGGATTATAAAATATTGTAAAGCGGCTATTAGTTGCAGCTGCATGAGCAGCCGCAGCAAGGAGACCAATGTGCATGCTATCACTTGACAAAACTGAAGATGGCATAACAGTTTGAGGACGATTAGCACGTCGAATCCCCAAAAGCAATTGATTATTTTCATTCCTGATAGAGGGTGACAGTATTTTAGCAAAGATAAAACTGATATCAACGAACTGAGAGGGTGAAACGAGAGTGAATTCCTTAAATTGCAAATGATTGTATAACTACATCACTGTCAACTGCCAATACATGATACTGATTCAGAGCTACCTTATCACGGAAGAGAAAATGATACAGGTTTACAGTTAAAAGTCAGACGTAAAAGATTGAAATCAATCCTAAATTCGTGAAGATTCTCAGTTTGGCTTACTCAAAGTAGCAAATGAAAAGCAAGACAGCATGGTCAAATACGATTCTGCACTTAAATTACATACTGCCATTTATCTGAAACTATTTAAATCATTTGAAAGTTTAGGATGGTAGAGTGGAATCTTTTGAAGAATTAATAAAATGTACAGACAAAATCTTCTACCAGATAAAGATGACTGCATCGCCCGCAACAAGTCTCTTTGCACTTACGAACACACTCCATCCTGTTGTCAATAGATGCCTCTTTGGTTGGCCTAAACATGAGCAACCAATTAGTGTGCTGGTAATGCTTGTGCCCAATTTCATAAATAATAACATGGCAAGTGACCAGAGCGTTTGATTTTAAAATACTCCCTCACAACAAAATTAAGAGATGCAAAATCTGAAACATGCAAAGTAGTTTCTTCGGAAAGCAAGCAGCCAGAAGAAAGCAGCAGTTGTTTCTACTCTGTCTGTGTTGTGTATAGATACTTTTTGGGATTGAATTGAAAGGACAAGTCAGTAAAGATGATAATGATAAATATCCCAGCTCCATGTAGTGACTTTATATAATTCATATACTGCAGTAGACAAAAAACTCTAATCTCAAGCTTGAATTATCTTTTCTTTCAGGTACATTTGATTCATGGTATCAACTACAAAAACAGTACTCCCTTTAAGTTCTGCCTGGAAAGAAACTCACCACGAAAAATATGCCGGAATTTCCATTCATTTCCATGGAGATCTTTTGCAATCAACTCCTGACAGGGCGGCTGCTGAGAGTAATCCTGCAAGAGCAAGACACATTCGTCATGAGATCACTGAGCACTACAAGGATACTACAGAATCCAATGCTGATGAGACACAGCAAGAGAAAAAGGAAAAGAGAACCACAATGCTGATGATCTGTCGAAGGGACCTACAAGAGGGGGAAAAACTTTTTCTGCTGCACGTCGGGGGACAGAGAATCCACCATGAGTACTGGTGTCACTTGCCGTCAAGGTTTTGCAGAAATAGTTGGTTGGTTGTTTACTCGGGATGCCAAGTTCTGCTGGTAGCAGGCACACATCCTTTTGCTCTTGCTACATAGAGTAAGTCCGTTAACACAAAATAATTAGTAAAACGGATTTGAAAAAGGTAGGAAGTGGCATACTGCACTTAGTGGCTGCAACGTCATCTGGGCATATACTTCATCAGTCTCAACATCAGCCTGTAAGTTTAAAATTCTTCAGAATAATACCTCCCATCACAGAAACACACATAGATAACATATCACAGCTAATAAAACTAAACTTACATGCATTGTCAGGTTGTGAAGCTGACAAATTAGCTGAGGTGGTAAACCAGGATAGTTAGGGATATGAGCATCTACTTCCTTGTTTGTCGAGGCAGTAACCTGTAAAATCTAAATTAGATTGAAGGCGTCTAAAACTCTCAAGTCCATACTTCATAAAAGATACTCAAGGAGCTACTTAAAGCTAAAATAGGAAGAATGTGCCTCAAGAAGAATCAGCTCATATAGAATTCAATGGCTCATGGCACAAACAATAGCAGCATACTCTATTTAGTCACTAAAACTAGAGGTGCAAGCTTTAACAAAACATCACATGAAATTAAAGGGCAAGTTACACATTTGGCCAAAAATAATACTTCTGCTAGCAAATATACAAAAAAGATACACTGGTTATGCATAAAATATGTATATTATACATTAATATACAAAAAAATATACTCCATTTTTTCGGCTATTATTTTTTGGGAGCGGCTATACAGTGTAATTTTCCCGAAATTAATCAAATATGAACCATATCAAACACTGAGACTTCAATGAGCTACACTATGAAACATAATATACCTACAACTAACCTGTTCACTGTGCCCTTGAGGAAAATACACAACTCTGCTTCCTACGGGCGGAAGCGAAACTAGTGGCCCTGCACACGCGTGCCACAGCTCTGAATTCAAGCATTTCTTCTCCCCTGCTGCTGTAATTTAAGCATAAAAATATGAACTTTACTAATTAATCACTACAAATAATGCTTCACTTCAAGTCCACCAAACAAGTAATAACAAAAAACAAACAAACAAACCTTCCTCTGGTTGAGGATTGAACCCAGCTGAAGATACCCTCATTACAGCAAATCAAACTAACTCCTATCAAGAACCTACTTTTCACTAGTTAAACCAAAAAACCCAAAAAAGGCACCCCTCAAAAAATATAAAAAACAAAATAACGAAAACTTTAGTCTTTTTAGTACAACCCCCACCCCCCACCCCAAGCAAAAACCAAGCAGCAAGAAACCATATTTTTCATCCAAACCCACTTCCACAACTAAATACCACCATTAAAAAGTGCTTCATACTTGTCCCCAGATCTTCAGTTACTCACTGGAAAATAAAACAAACACACAAAAAATTACACAAACCCTAAATACCCTTTTCTTGAAATAAGCTACAGAAGCAAGTCAGCAACTGAGCTTAGCAAAAAACTGAAGCAGATCTTGAAGTTAACTAATGTAAAACTTGAAACCCTTAAAGAAACTGGGGGTATGAGTTAAAACTAAGTAGAGAGCACAGTAAAAGAAGCAACTGTTTGGCTACTTCAAGATCTCTGTAAGAGCTCAAGTTGGCTATTTCAGTAGATCTCTCTCTCTCTCTCAGCTGTACTTTTTCCCTTTTTCTTTTCTTTTCTTTTTCAGTGATTTTCTTTTTCACATATTGAAAGCTACAGAAGAAAGGAAAGAGCAAAAAAGAAGAGGGGACCCCAAGAATTTAAGGAAGCTAATAGAAGTGAAAGATTGTGTGAAGTGCTGCTAAGTTTGGGAACTGTTCTTTTAGCACCTCGTTTGGAATTGCCAATAAGAAAAACTATTATAATATAAACAATTTAAAATTTTATTTTATTCTAAAACTCAAACAGACATATTTATTATATAGCCATTTTATTCATCCCACCGCAATTTTTAAGAAGTATATTTTAGTAATATACTTAAGTTAAAATATTTATCGTTACAAAATTACCCCTAAGGAAGCAGCTTATTTTCCTCTTTACTTTAGAACGAGCTGCTTTACTTCAAATTAAGGCTTCTTGTTCGAGTAGATAAAAATTAAAAAAAAAATTGTAGTAGTAAATTAGTAAATTACATTGTTATATAATTCAAGATGATTTTTTTTTTCAATAACTTTGCAAACGCTATATTTTCTAGATGACTTTGAATATAAAATTGTTTAAAGAAATTAAAACCTTGTCCTATATGCTATTAAGTAAAGATAATTTTGACAACTGTGCAATTTAAAAATAAAAAAAAATCGTACATATCATAAGTATCCTTAAAACATGTGATCTTAAATAAGTTATTACATCTATAATAAGAAGGGCATGTCATTAAAGGGAATTTGAAATTTTAAAGTAAAAAAGTTTGGAAGTACCTTTTGTTAGCAAACTAAAGAAATAATGCAATAATTTTTGAGTTATTCATTGTATAATAGTCTTCGTTTAAAATCTCTTTGATAACAAGTTCATTAGTCAAACGGCCTTAATGGCTATTAATAACCTGTTTGGCCAAAGCTGAAAAAATCAGCTTATTCCGATAAATGTTTTTATCAAAAGTACTTTTTGAGAACAGCAGTTTGTGTTCGGCTAATTAATTTGAAAAGTATTTTTAAACAATAATTTGTGTTTGACCAAGTTTTTTAAAAAGTGCTTTTATGTGTCAAATTACAAATCAGGACATGAAAAGATTTGCTTAATAGTTAATATTATATAAGTAGATAAATAATTATAAATATTTATTATTAAAGATAATAATTAAGTTTTTTATTTTATTTAAGTAAAATATAAAAATAAAATTAAAAATTACTTTATTCTTTCAAGATAATTTAAATATATCAAAAAATCATCCAATGAATATGAAAGTTCATCCCAAAATTTTTTTTATATTACTTAATAGTTTAAACTAAGTAAGGTCATTTTGGTATATATAATATTTTGCAAATGATATTTTTGGTAGGAAGAAAAGTCAAAATTGCTTTTGCTTCTGCTTCTGGAGAGAACTATTTTTTTCTGCTTCTTCAAAACTGCTTCTGCTTCTAGCCAAAAGTACTTTTTTTTAAAAAAAAAACTTGACCAAACACCTCAAATTGAGGAAAAAAACTACTTTTGACATGGTGAGAAACTTGGCCAAACCGACTATAAATTGAACAAATCTTTCAATCCAAACATGTGTTAGATAGCATATCAAAACATTAAATACTTCTTCATCAAATAATAACCTCTACTTTAAATTAACTAATCATTTTTG
This sequence comes from Nicotiana obtusifolia, assembly GCA_002018475.1. Taxonomy (NCBI): domain Eukaryota; kingdom Viridiplantae; phylum Streptophyta; class Magnoliopsida; order Solanales; family Solanaceae; genus Nicotiana; species Nicotiana obtusifolia. The sequence continues at coordinate 22,458 of MCJB01051752.1, forward strand.
CTTCATCTATCTAAAATATGACGGCACTGTTATTATTCGACAGCATAATTATTTTAGCATTTTAAAAATACTTTTAACTAAATAAAATTTATGATTTTCTAGTATTTTTATGTACTTTTTTATATTCAATTCGACGGAATAATTGCTATCTCCAATCAATACGAGTATGGTACAACTTTTATGCAATTTTCTGAATAAGTACATATAACGTCGCTACTATTTTCGGATAGGTATGAGTACTTAGTTATCTTAATCATCACTTAATCAAATATGAGAAGCTAAATTATATTTCAAATCGAGCAAGCCCAAGCTTCTTAATTTCATATTTAAGGTTAGTAGAAGTTTGTAGACTACCAGAGGTGTAGCGGATGAGATTACTCTTACTTTTATCAGAGGTTTCGAGTTCAAATTCTGAATATGAAAAAAGTTTATATGATGCAAATTCAAATATAATCGGGATCTAATGCGAGTAGCGAATACCGAGTGAAAAATAAAAAATGAAAGAGTTTGTATGGTAACTTCAGTGGAAAAAGGTTGGAAGAGATAAGGGTAGAAGGTGCTTGAATCACTGTGCTACCTTTTATTGACAATCATTGTAGGTTCATTACCTAACCACAAATGGAAAATAGCAATACGTAGGCATATAATATAATAACATAAGAATATATATTAATTAACGGACAAAATATAAAGTTGGCGGTTGGATTCGCTAGCCGAAAAGTACATAAATTGTATATTTTTTTGTATATAATATATATATATAACAACAACAAAATTATATTTTATCGGATATTTTTTTTGGGAGCTATTAAAAATATATATTTTTCTTAATTAGCTATAATTTAATAATAAGATTTTATGTGAAAACGTGTATCATGTATTTATTGAAAAAGTATAAATACTTGGTGCAGATATCATTATTATTCATCATATTAGATAACTTGTATTATTTTTAATATTAAAAATCTTTCTTATCCGTAATATTATTTTTAGTATTAAATTATTGTACCATTTGGCAAAAAACTTCAAACATTATTTGCCTGTGGTATTTCATTCATATCCAAGATTCCACAATTTCTGTGTTTATTAACACATATACATTATAAGTGTTCGGACAATATTTAGGTTGAAAAGAAAAAAAATATTTGAAATTATAATGAAAAAGGTGTACACATTAAAATTGTGTATATAAATAAACTTTGCTTAATAAAAAGATATGTGAAAACTGAAGATTTATGAGTGAGCACTAGTACTTAGTATTTTACTTGAAATATACTTTTTAAATTTATCACTTCAATATTTCAGCTCAAGTTCAAAAATGAAATACTACATGTAAATATTTATAGCCGAACAAAGTTTTGCAAATAAGGAAATAGTAATATTTATGCTCTAATAAGGAATATGTAATTGATATAAAAAGGGAAAATCTCACATTATATTCATTTAATTTAAACTATTTATCATTTAATACCCAAAACCCAAAGGATTTACTTTTTCTACCTATACAGTTTAACCTATTACCCGCCTACCTAATCCCTTTTTTTCTTTTCAATTTCTTTAAACAAGCAAAGTCTCGCACCCCAAACGTTCCTTTCTTCTTTTAAAAAATATCCATAGCTTAGTCTTTTTAGTTGATGATGAAAATCCAGTACAAAACCATGTATTTACCTTTTTTTTGAATTTTCTATATAAATTTTAGAACACAAGTTTTCATGTTGTTGTACATGAGTTTCACTCCAAAATCCGCTTTCTATATTAGTATATTCTTTTTTGTGTATTTATTTGTATTTCTAAACCGATGTAAGCTTCCCGGATATGAAGTTTTATGTGTATTTGAATATCCACCATTTGTTGGGGTTGAAGCTCTTGAATTTAAAATTTTATTTTGAAGATTTCTTGTTTGATTCAAAGTGGATGTTATTAAATATTGCTCATATTACCTTCTGAAAGTTCATACTGAAATTTGATTGCATCCAGAGCTGATTTAAGGTGATTATGATAAAAAAATTCAGCGAAAATCAAAGAACACAATTACCCAATAGTAATACCGCTATGGTATACAATATAGTGTAGGATTATATAGCTATATTACAATAGTGATACTGTTATAGTATACAATATACTGTAACAGTATACTATAATAATATGCAGTATATTGCAACAATATGATGTAATAGTAATCAAGATATCATAATAGTATACTTCGACTGCTATTTGCTGAATCATCTAGGTACTATTGTGCATAGTCAAAATTATAGTAATAATAACATTATACTATTATAGTATATATAGTATAATATTAGTTATTTTTTAATTTTTTCAACTAGGTCCTTGCAAATATTTACTTAAATGAATTTCTGATGGAGTTCCATGAAAATAATATTCATTGCATAATATGTAATTGTCGAAATACATAAAATAGTAATATGGGAAAAAAAGGAAATTAAAAACACGTTCAACGAAATTAGAAAAGAAACACAAAATTACAAAAATAAACAAAAGAAAGAAAAATAACAATAGAAAAATGAAAATAAACGAGCCAA
>MCJB01051752.1:30000-81369 GCA_002018475.1 Nicotiana obtusifolia
TCCTACAGAATTTTGCTAACTCACGTTTACATAATAAAGAATCTTATAGGAATAGTTCAATACAACTCTATTATTAATGGGCTTTAAATAAGAAAAATTTTAATAATAAAATTTTAGTTGATTTTTAAAGTCCTAAAATTAGAAAAATAATTAAGCGACTAATTTATCTAGTATAAAATTTATTTTTAAAGGGTAAAATAGACGAATATATTTCGCTAAAGACTTTTATGCTTTTAATATAGTATAAATAGATATATAAAAAAATTAATGCTCTAATGAGATGTACAATTGCTCCAGCTACACCAGATATGATTATGATATTTTCGGACGGTTCTAATTAAATCTGTCAAAATATTAACATAACATTTCAATGAACGGAGGGAGAAAAAACCAAAATTCAAAAGTACAATTTGTTAAAAAACTTATTTTGCCTGTTTTTTCGCTTTTGGTTACCAAATTAGCCGATAAGTAACAGAAATAGACCAAAAAGGTGTAAAACTTAGGTATAATTTGGATTTAGCCACAAATATTTTTATTTTTTTTATATTTTACTGCTTAAGTTCAAGCATAATTTATATTATTTATAACAAAACAAAAAGGGTAAAGACTTGAAAAATAAATATTCCTGATGGGGATTTGGACAAAGATAGAATTTTATTATATTTAACTATCTAAGTTTGATACTAAATATGATTAATTTATTTTTTATCTAAATAAAAAGGCCAAAGACTTTGGAAAAAAACTGCCTAACGGTTCCTAACATGGTTTAAACAAAAACTTGGAAACTTAGAAGGATTTAAGAAGAGTCCTAATATTTAGTATCTTGTACATAGTTAAAATAAGGAAGTATTTAATAAATAATTTTTAGTTGATTCCAAAGCCCAATATTTTAGAAAAATAATAAAATAACTATTTGTCTAGTATGAACTCTAGTAAAAAAGGCGAACGACATTTCGCTAAGGGCCTTCGTGCTTTTAATATAAAGGATAAGTAAATTTAAAACCATTCACCCTAATTTATAGGGGTTGGGGAATTCACCAAATGCATTCAGTCAATGCATAAGTCAACTAGGCTTTGTTGCACTTTGTTCATCTTAAAACAGTAGGCAAGTATCAGTAGAGATAAATAAAAAATTGAAGCTTTATGAGTTCAAATATAATATATTTTTAATATTATAGGTTCATATTTATTAATTTTTATAATTTTAATAAATTTTTAAATTTAAATTTATATGCCGCGTCAAAAGTTCAGATGAACTTGGTGCTTTCAAGCTGCATCCCTGCAAGTATGAATTGGAGTTGGGGGCTATTTTCATTTAATTACTTAAGTATGCTTGAGCTCAATTAACTTATTGTGCCTTCTTGTTTTTGTCTCTCTTTTCTTAATTAAAATATATCTATTAAAAAGGAGCTATAAGATGCAAACATATACATATAATTTGTAATTAAATGTAATATACATGATTATTAATGAAAAAATATCACTTTTAGCCTGCGGTCGAAACTATTCATATCCGGTAGCTGAAAAAGTATATAAAATTTCTAATGATTTATTAATTAGTGATAACTAATTTAAGGGCTAAAAGAAGTCGATGAAAGTTGAAATAAGTTAAATATCGCCCATAAAGCAAGATAAAAATTTATTGATTAGGCAGCCAGAAAAAGTTGGGCAATAAAGCTAATGAATGTCCAGAGGCTATTCAATAGTGGCTAATAATGGGAAAGGCAAAACAGTACAAGTGAAAAACAGAGAATAAGTAAAAAAAAAAAAAATATTAGTTGAGTTATTATATTCTCCAATGTACTTTAATTTTGGAAAACCTAATTTTGTAAACTGATTAATTTGAACTTTACATTATTTAAATTGAGCATGTCAATATCATGGCTTATACGAGATTAATAGCCTGCTTGACCAAGTTTCTATAATTAGCTTATTTAGAAAAGTATTTTTAACAAAAGTATAATATTTTTGATGAAAAATAATTTGTGGTTGGCTACTTGAACAGTAATTACTGTTAAAATATTTTTAAATGTATTTTTCTCAAAAGTAAATTTAAAAAAAAGTATTTTTACAGAGAAGTTACTTTTTTATGTTTTTCAAAGCCTACTTCTGCTTCTACTCAAAAGTATTTTTTTTCCTTCTAAAAGCTTGGTCAAACACAATTAACTTTAGAAAAAAAATACTTTCGACCAAAAAAAAAAAAAAAAAAAAACTTTTGGCCAGAAAAATGCTTGTCCAAACATGCTATAACTAAGGCCATATTTCAAATTTTCATTATGGTGAGAAAAAAAAAGTTAATACTAAGAATTTTAAATTCTTAAAATTCTATTAATAATAAATATTATCTAATTATTAATTAATAATTAGAATTCAAAATTTTAATTTAATTATAATTATTACAAGATATCTTTATTTATATAATAACATAATAACAGATACAAATAGTAAATCGAGGTACCCTTCTATGACAAATTTAAACCTTCCATCTATTTTTGTGCCGTTAGTAGAGTGTATATTGCTGTAATGCTGGTGGTACATATTACTTTCCAAAAGAACAAAAAACAGCAAAGTTAAAATTATTGTTTAAGTTGATGAAATTAAAGCTGCTTAGTATTTCAATTTTTGCTGGCTATGCTTACAGCTACCTTCGGGGTGGACCAGTTTGAAGATAAGTCAGAAATTTTAATTAGAGGACTCAGAAAAGCACTACAGTAAAAAATTTCTTTATATATACGTAAACTTTTTACTTGTATACGATAAATTTTTTTCGATGAAGGGAATTCAATTAAACCCCGACCATATAGTGGTTCGCCACTGCTCCATACCATGAATAACTTCTTCAAAAGCTCAAAATTGGCTAAAAATTTCTTCAATGGCCTCAATCAAGTCCTACTCAAGAAAACTCAGAGTGTTCGCCACCTGTCCCAATTTACTGGAAATATTGAAACAGAATTCCGTAAAATTTCAGCAAATTATGTTCCATTGACACCAATAAGTTTTTTGGAGAGAGCAGCAGATGTTTTTAGAGATAGAACTTCAGTTGTGTTTGGTTCTTCTGTGAAATACACTTGGGAAAATACACATTCTAGGTGTCTAAAACTTGCTTCAGCTTTGGTTCAGTTAGGAATTTCTCGTGGAGATGTGGTAAAATATTACTCCCTCTGTCTTCTTTAATCGATTTTTTGACTTTTTTTTGCGGTCCACAATATTTGATCTTTTTTTCGAAAACATAGTAAGGTCTGCACACATACCTTCCCCAGATACCACTAGTGGGATTTTACCGGATCGTTGTTGTTGTTGTAATATTTGATCTTTTCAGATATAAAAAAGGGAATTAGCTTTTTTTTTTCAAAGTTGCCCTTGGAGGAAAGAATCTAAGAGTATTTGTTGTATTTCTAATGAACAAATTAAGGTTAATATGGTCAATTTTATTGTTAATTAATGCTAAAAGGTGGATTCTTTAATATGTGCGAAAACAACTAAAAAAATCAATTAAAGTAGACCGAAGGAAGTAATTTCTATCTGTTGGGCTTAACTAACGTAAAATACTCTTAACTTGGTATGATATTTTTCGTTTTGGGCCAAAACCTGCACGGTTATCCACAATAAGCTCACACAATTAAGAGATCTTTAACTCTCCTACCAATCAATGTCTGACTTTGTTCGCACACCTAATAACATAATTTTTCAAGCATTTGCTTTTAAATTTTTTACTTTTAATGATTTAAAACTTCTTATTATTTTTGCAGGTTGCAACTCTAGCTCCTAATGTACCACCAGTGCAGGAGCTGCATTTTGCAGTTCCAATGGCTGGAGCAGTTATTTGTACATTAAATACGCGTCTTGATTCGCCAACAATAGCTGACTTACTAAAACATTCAGAAGCCAAAATCATATTTGTTGATCAGCATTTGCTCCAAATTGCTCAAGAAGCACTCAGTCTTCTTTCAAAAGACAAAACAATTAAACCACCAATTCTTGTACTAATTCCTGAATCTGAGAATTCCTGTCCTCCTATACCTGCGACATCGTCGTCTAATATTCAAGAATACGAAAATCTTTTGGCAAGTGGGAGTAGCAATTTTATAATAAAGTGGCCAAAAACTGAATTTGATCCAATCAGTATAAATTATACTTCTGGAACAACGTCACAATCCAAAGGAGTTGTGTACAATCACAGAGGCGCGTATCTCAATACTATTAGTACGTTTCTGGTTTATGGAATGGGTTCAATGCCTACATATCTTTGGACATCTCCGATGTTTCACTGCAATGGATGGTGTTTGACTTGGGGAATGGCTGCAATTGGTGGCACAAATGTTTGCCTTAGGCATATCTCTGCTAAAAATATATTTGAAAGTATTTATCTCTACAAAGTCACACATATGGGTGCAGTACCAACCGTCTTAAACATGATAGCAAACTCCATACCAAGCGACAGGTGTAGAACTCTGTTGACCATTTAATCTAAAAGCTTGCTCGTCAAAAATAGCATACTTTTAATTATTTAATTATATTATGTCTCAGGAAGCCGCTTCCACATAAGGTGGAAATATTAACAGGTGGATCACCGCCACCTCCACAGATATTTTCCAAAATGGAGGAGCTCGGATTTGGAGTAACTCACGCGTATGGACTAACAGAGACTTACGGTGTAGCAACATCTTGCTTGTGGAAGCGCGAGTGGGATTCCTTACCCCTTGAGGAACAAGTCGCGCTTAAAACAAGACAAGGGGTACGGCATCTTTGCATTGAAGATGTTGACGTTAGACATCGTGAGACAATGGAAAAAGTGCCACCTGATGGAAAGACTATTGGCGAAGTTATGTTAAGAGGAAACACCGTAATGAGTGAATATTTGAAAGATGTTAAAGCAACCGAAGAAGCTTTTAGAGGTGGATGGTTTCACAGTGGTGATCTTGCTGTACAACATCAAGATGGTTACATAGAAATTAAGGACAGATTAAAAGACATAATAATTTCAGGAGGTGAAAACATAAGCTCGTTTGAGGTTGAAAGAGTTTTGTATAGACATCCAGCAGTAGTTGAAGCAGCAGTAGTAGCACGACCAGATAATCACTGGGGACAAACACCTTGTGCATTTGTTAAACTGAAGGAAGGATTTGAGGAAAAAATTAATTCACAGGAAATAATTAATTTTTGTAGGGATCATTTGCCTCATTACATGGCACCTCGGACAGTAATTTTTGAAGATTTACCGAAAACTTCAACTGGAAAGGTACAGAAATTCATATTGAGGGAGAAAGCAAAAGCTTTGGGCAGTCTTTTCTACAATGAAGTCTAAAGAAAGAAGGATATCTTGAGCGGGCAGAGCTAGAGTAGCGGGAGCGGGTTCGGCTGAATCCATTAGCTTTGATTTGAACCTTGTTTTTGTTTTAAAATCCATTAAATATGTATAAATTATTAAATTAAAATCTAGTAACTTAATATGCTTAGAATTCCGAACCCATAGATTTTACATCTTCACTCTAACACTGTATTCTCAAGTTAATTATTAACACGGAAGTGTGTGTACATTCACTTTCTGTTCTTCTGAATTAGCTGATATCAGTATTTACTGGTGTCACTTTAATTCCCAATCATTTTGTGACATTTGATTGGAGGGTTAATTTCACTTATTCTTACTGTATGGACCAAAAATTATCTTAGTTATGTTTAAAATATATTCGCATTAAAGGGCCTTCAAGGGCGGCCACGTGTCACTAGTATGACTTCGACAAAAGGCATATTCAAGGTCGAAGTGATCTTACAGGAGATGAAGGACGGGATCGAGGAGTCAACAAAGATCAAGGTCGAGGATGAGCACTCTTCTTAAACAGAGTAATAACGGCTAGTTTTAGGATAAGACTCTAAAGAGAATATTCCAGTGAACATTCTTTGTATATGTACTATTAAGGCTTTTTGACACATATTCCCTTATATAAATAAAAAGAAACATAGTTATAGGGGCTATGCAACACTCATTTGTTGACATTCTCTGAAGATCCTTGCTTTATTATACACATACAAAATATATTTTTTTCTCGAGATTCTTGTCTAACTTTTCTTCCACGACCCAAGAAAAATCCGAATATTCAAAGACTCATCAATCATTCATCATTGTCAGAAAGAATACCAAAGAATCTCATCCTTTTCGAGTGACTCACATGCTTTTATTTACTTAAATGTCATTCATTGCTATTTATTATTATTTAATGCTACCTCCTTCATTTTGAATCATTGAATATTATAGTGTTGTCACAATTTATTGCTACTTGGATTATACTCGTACAATCTCGCCATCAAATTGGTTAATATATCTTTTGGATATTAATATTAGCTAAGATTAGCTTTATTTTATTAGAAAATTTAAATATTTAAACATAAATCTAAATTTTTGGTCAAACAATCACTAAACTTACTCTTTATAACACTAAAGCCACAATTTATAGGATCCGATGCATTCAACGGAGCGAAATAGTGTTTCTCGCCAAACTATGTGTTAGTTACCGAAAAAATACAAGTTACCGAAAAATCAAATTTCAACGCCAGAGAATGCCATGTCATCGTCATCATCATTTTGCCACTTTATATGCCACATAAGAAAAATTTTATCACAAAGATTCAACTTTTCATTAACATAAACAACTAAAAAAGCATAGAATTTTTTGTTTGTAAATAATTAAATATCAAAACAATGTCAATTTGCAATCGAGGGGAAAAAAGAAGCAAAATTTAGGGGAATGCACATTTTTATTCCCGCTTAATTAAGCCAGCACGACGCCAACTTTTATCATTATTTTTGTTTGACTTTACAATTAAGTAAAAAACTCCTATTAAGCTCTGGTTTAAAAGGCATAATTGGAACTCGCCTTTGGGCCGAGCAATCGTAAAACGCTTATATGCTTATATGCGGGGTTTAGTTTTATGAGACTTACGCCTCGTCTGTCGGGGCTTATGCCTCGGGCATGCCCATTGCTTAGCGTACTGGGCTCGCCTAATAGAACTTTATACAATTATGTGTAACTAACATTGTAAATCCTTAAATTCTTTTAATAAATTGTTAACTATTCAAAATTACTTTTTTCGTAATCATAAATCATTAAGTCGAGAGTATTTTATGTCATAATTAAAATAAAAATTATTGCACGTTATCCACTAAGACTACTAAGATAGCAAATTTTATATAAATTCATTTAAAAGTATTTATTTATTAAATTTTGTTATATCCTTATTATATAATAGTCCATAATTTTTTTATAATTATTTTTCTACATATTATTTTTTTCACATTTACAAGATACAATACTTATTAATTTAATAGCTCAGTATTAGGTAGTAACTATTTACAAGTAATTAGTTATCACGGTATAGTATGGTGAATTATGTGTCATTTTATTAACTTGTTAAAACTTAAAAATAAATGATGCTAGAGAATCATATTTAAATTGTGGATTATGTTTTTATATAAATTCTTTTTCAAATAGAAAGCATATTAAATAAAACAAGTATTTAAAAAAAATATCAAATTATAATATCGAAATTGTTTCAAGATTCATTACTCCTTAAGAGATACATATAAAATTTCACATCGAATATATTACTTTTGATGTTTGAGTTGTAACGACGTCGCAGCTAATTTACTTATTATGATATATGTCATAGTTTTCGAATTATTCGTAGTTGAATTATAATTTATAAATATTTTAAATAGATTATTTGTTATAATTTTGTGATTTTAATGTAATTTTTATAATTATTTTTTATTTTATACTATTTTAGAATACTTGAAATTAGTAAAATTTAAAGATATATGGAATTTCATGCCTCAGGACTTACGCCTCACCTCGTCAGAGGTAAAATATGTCGCCTCACGCCCCCGCCTTTTAAAATATTGCTACTAAGTACCAACTATAGAAAGAGTACCCATCTTTCATTCTGCACGTCCTTTATTTGACACATTTCTAATTATTTAATTTAACTTATGAATATTCGATTGTTGCTTTGGCCAATTAATATCTATTACTTGTGTACTTAGATTAATTTGATACCTTTGACATATTGCATCTCTTTTCTATTATATATCTTTGCATTTCCCTTTCGTTGTCCAGTTTCCAATTTCTGCACTCATAATTCTTCTTTGGGTCGATCAATTAGCTGCTATGGCAATAATATCTATTCTCACTACTAATATTTCAATGCCTAAACAAGTATTGAAACCAAATAAATAGGTAATTTCAAGCTTCAATATTTAGAAAATTTCTTCAGAATTATATTCTATTATCGATCCGTTGGTGCACTATTGTTCAAAAATTAAAATGCAGCTCAATTTTTTTTTGAATTTTTTGTTTTTTTTGTTTTTGTCAGGTTGTTATTGTTGAGGAACTTGGTCATGCCAGAGTGCTCACCTTAAATCGGCCTAAAAATACATTGATGAACAACTAGAATTATTTATTCGAGTTAAGAATATATTATTCTCTCTGTTCAATTCACGTGGCGTAGTTTCATCACTAAACACAGAGTTAATTAGAGTTTAAGAAAGATAGAAATTTTTTTTAAAAAATTTATGAAAATTTATGTGACTATAAAAGTATGTCATTAAAGGTAAATAATTTTCTAGTATGGAACGACATCATTCGTTTATAACATGCTTATAAGGAAATATCATTCCTTTGTTAGATATTAATGCTGGGCCAGAAATTTGAGAAATACGAGTAAGATGATGAAGCTGAATTTGTAATCATCAAGGCAAGTGTCTATTTTACTTAATATTTGCTTATTTCTCTTGATGTTAAATTAGATTATTTCTTAAAATTGTCATTCATTTTTTTTGTAATACAACTAGGGAGTTGGTCGTACTTTCTCTGCAGGTGGAAACTTGAAAACATTCTATGATGGTCGAAACACAAGTAATTAGTTCTTAAGTCTCTTTTACGTTTTTGCTTTGATATGATAGGTGCGAAGAACTCCGGAGGTGACTGCAATGAACAGAAATCTCACTCACGGGCCTAAATGACGAGCAAACACTCGAACATGAGAGCAAGGGATCACCCAACGAATGGACGAGCTTAAAGGGGTGAGGGAGGCAAGAACCATGCTTTCAGAGACCTAACCCAATCCGGTCCGAATCTTATCTGAACTATGAGAATAATTGACTAAGCCGTGCCATAAGGGGTCATTCTCCAACCGGGACGGGGCGAAGCCTTTAGGTTGTTTAAGTAAGAAGGTATGAAATTTGAGCTGGAAAAAAGGTAATGAGTATTCATATAACCTCGACTTATTTAGAACTGAGGCGTAATTATTATATTATTGTTGCTGAATAATGACTACACATGTTTTTTCTCAAGGGGATTCTTGCCTTGAAGGTACATAAAGAATGTATTGGCTTTGCTACCACATTCATACATACTAGAAACCACATATTGCTCTTGTCCATGGAATGACAATGGATGGAGTATTAGGAGAATATATTTAGGATTTATAGGTAATAAACATGGAGTGATTAATTTACCTGAATCCGATGTGATGTGTGAGGATGCATCGGTGTCCATGTACCCCTGTGGGTCAGTATAATTGAGATTCAAATTTGTGAGAGCTGTGCCGATATCACTTGGGTTGAGAGCATTATTTCCTGTTGGGCCGAAATCTGGTGATGTGTTGATGTTGGTGACCGTATAGGCCGGGTGTAGTGGTTGTTTGACGGCAATAGAGTTGTTGTTGTTAGTAGTTGTTGGTTCATCACCCATGATGAGGGGATGGGCGAAAATTTTTTTTTTGAGTAAAAAGGCTCTGATTACCATGAAGGAATATGATCTTCTTCTATTGATTCTCAATAGTTTACATGATCCCTATTTATAGTGCTAGAATACAAATCAAAGACCAATAGGGATTAGTATAGGAACTAAATCAAATCAATGGAAGATATGGAATAATAAAGATACTTTCCTAATATAAAATATATTCTCCTAATATAAAATATACTTTCCTAATATAAAATATATTCTCCTAATATTGAGGTGCTTCCTTGGTGGTGCCAATGAAGTTCTCTGTCGTCACTGGGAAGGCGGTTAGTACTAATTAATTCTTATCATAATAAAATTTATTTGTAATTATCTAAAAAAAAGTGATCTGATTATATAAAAATAGTTCTTTACAGACGTCAGTATATAAAATTTACTCAAACTGTATCAAACTGTAACTGTTTTGTTGATCGAACTTTATAGTTTTTTTCTACTCCTGAAACAAGTAGGTTACACCCAGATTGATGCTTCTCGTACATGTTTTCGCGCCTTCAAGGTCGACTCGGAAAGCGCTTAAGAAAGAAAATGTAATTTTTCCAATGGCTTGATTCTTACCTCGTATATTAATTGTTATCAAGCTGTACTACAAAAAATAAATAAAAAATGAACTAGTAACTTTGAAATAAATCGAGCCCACTGAATACACAGTGTGTCCTTAAGGAAATTATTCCTCTCAAGTACCCGAGGTGTTGGAGTATTATCCTCCCAGAATAGAACAATTTAACTCACCAAGTATCGGTACCTAAAACTTGATGAACTGCGAACCACTTAATAGTTGTAAATCACACTGGAATATGTTAGTGCAGAAGAAGAAGAAGAAGAGTTGAAGTTCAGGAAATTCGTAAGTAAGAATCTGAGGAATGAAACGAATTTATAGCCAATGGAAGTACTGTTTTTGAAAGTTCACAACTCTTCAGAACAGTCACTTAAAAAGGGATGTTTTTGAAAGTTCACAACTCTTCATAACAATCACTTAAAAACAGGAGGGAAATTTAAATAAAATTCGGGAAGAAATGAAATCGGGTCGGGTCGGGTCGCGCACGGATCCGAGTCGGGTTGGATATTTAATATTTTGTTAAATAATTTAAAAAAATTTTGTCCAAAAAGATTAATCAATCAATCTTTGACCGAAGCCGAAACCGAGCAAGCGACAACGACAACGGCGCGAGGCTTGCCTTCTTCTTAACTCTTTAAGAGCTAAAAGAAGAGCAATTAAATATATACCCATCAAAAGCCTTTTCTTCCTCCAATATTGGACAATGTCCCTTTGTCAAGGAGGAAAAATTCAAGTATTTTATTTTTTCCTCGATTTCCCATTCACTCTTTATTTTAAGTTAATCAAACTTAAACCTAACATTAATAACCAAAACAAAGTACAAATACAAGAGGTACGTGTAACCTAACCCCTAATTGATGTGATGTTAGATACTTGTATGTAGGGGAATACATGGGCTTAACAGGAGCAAAATTAAAGGGTAAAGAAATGGTAGCTGCTAGACTTGCCACTCATTTTGTTCCTTCTCAGGTAATCAGTCCAATCTTCAATTTTCTCTAAGCTTTTCGTTTTCTTCAGAGATTCACCAATAGACCCTCCAAAACATGATAAGCAACTTCACAATTTCTTTCAAAAATTAAAAAACAAAAAATTATTACATCAGGCGTGGGGAGGAGGACAGGAGAAGGGGATGTTACGCTACTGATGGGGATTTGAACCATCTACGATCAATTGTGGGAGGCATGACACTCACCAAGTGAAGGGGAGCATTGGAATAATAGTAAAGTTATCTCCATATGTCCCAGGAGCGTAGATATCTATGTCAAGCAGTGTCAAGTGACACCGTTTCGTTAAAATTTTTTGTTAATATATGCATAAATAATAAGAAAAATAAAAACATTTACTATAAATATAAAAAATGACATTGCTCGTTGTTATAGAGATTTATTTGTTTGTTCACTTCTTCTAATGTTGACACCACTTACATAAATTCCTGCATGTCACTAGTATGACCTATAGGTAGCATGTTAGATTATATGCACAATGCTAGAGGGGGAGTGAATAGCGTTATAAAGAACAATTAAAGTTTTTCGCAATGTAAATGAACAATTTGAATACTTAAGTGCGAAAACTAAATTGCAAGGAATAAAGTGCGGAATGTAAAAGGAAGCTTACACAACAATGTATAGTGGGTTACTACAACTTGTAGCTAGTCCACTCCTCAAGAAGCACTCTTGAGTATTTCACTATCTCTGTTAAGCTTGCGGGTGCTTAACAAACCGTTTACAATACGAATACTTGAGTCACACAAGATTCGCCAATGTTAAGCTTGCGGGTGCCTAACCAACCGTTACAACACAAACACTTGAGTCATACAAGGTTTGCCAACGTTAAGCTTGCGGGTGCCTAACCAACCGTTTCAACACGAACACTTGAATCACACAATGTTCGCCAACAACAAGAAAGAAGCTCTTCCTTACTACAACAAGGGACAACCTCCCTTAGGTGTAGGACAACACAAAGATCACTCAAATAGAAACTCTTACAAGAGTAGATGGAGTGAAGAAAGTTTAGCACAAGAACACAACTTTGATCTTCAAGAAAATGGCTCAATATAGCTCAATTGATTATGAAAACTTGAAGCAATGTAATCTTATAAATTGGATGAAGTGTTGTGTTCAAATGAGGTTTATGAGGCTCTATTTATAGCCTCAAAACCCCGTATGTCCGTTGGGGTTCTTGCCAAGCTTCTCCCAAGCTTAAACAAGGTTTTTGGGCATTAAAAATTTCTGCCCGTTTGCCTTGCCATCGATGTTTTTAGCCTTGCCATCGATGGTGGACAAAAACTAGCCGTTAAAGACTCCAACAGACAACTGCCATTGATGGTGCCATTGATGGTGGCTCAACAGTCATAAGCCATCGATGGTGCCATCGATGGTGGCTCGAATCTGGAAATTTTCCAGCTTGATTTTGGTTCACAATTTTATTATTTTGTAAAAACCATTGTTTTGAAAAATGTCTTAATGATTTTTGAAAGTGTTTTTAGACTTGAGCCAAGTTCTTAAAAACTATAGAAGATCAAAAATAACATCAAGACTCAAAATCAAAATCAAGACTAAAATACTATATCTTTTAGTCTTCAATCTTTTTGCTTCATCGACAGGTTCCATGCATCAACTTCTATTATCTTGAAAGCTCGACTTGTAGTCACAACAAAATCCAAGCAATCTTGGTAACTCGTTAATGATGGTTTGTCAATTATCAAAACCTACAACAAGACACAAAGTCATTAGTTAAGGTTTCATAAGTAAGAATGCGAATACATTTTTCCAATAATTTTCCCCTTTTTGATAATGACAAACATAGTCCGGGATATGCATTCTTATAGCAAAAATGATTTTGATATTGATATCAATTGTTATGAAAAAAAATTTAAGACAAGTTTTTATAACTTCCCTTTTTATCAATATAACAATTTAAAGAAAATGTATTCCCACTAATTTCATGCTTCCCCCTTAATATATGCATATCATTGTATTTCTTATACAATTCTTACTAAGATAATATCTTCCCCTTTTTGGCATTAGCAAAAAGATATTATAAGCAATAGCAAAAATCATATTCATTAAGAAATTTTTGAAGTACAATGCATAAATATTAAAGACAAGATTAAGAAGCATAATTGAAATACAAGAAAATTAAAACTTAAAATTCATCACTTTCATCATCTTCTTCACTGCGCCGCATGTAATTTCGAAAATCGGCATCTAATGTATCAACTTTTGTTATAAGTTGATCAATTTTATTGCCGAAATTGAGCAATGTGGCATTGATAGACTCAAGAGTCACCGGTGCCGAAGAAGAGGCTTGTGGTGAAAGTGGGGGCTCTTGATTTTGAGCTTGTTGTTGGGGTTGTTCCGTTGTCCTTCGGAATGACGCGTCCGTCACAGACCAAGTTTTGATTCTTTTGGTCGTAGGACCAACATTTGTCGTTAACCCATAACATTTGAATATTTCCATCACAACAGGAGCATAAGGGAGTGCTTCCCCCTCACGAATTACATCATGCTATGTATCATGACAAATTACGTCCAATTTATCCTTGCTCCGTGCAAAATTGCGTGCATTATCTTCACATCTTCAACTGAGAGAATGGTATGAGAGTATTTTCTCGGTTTTAGAATATGAGTGATAATGTAGAATAGTAGACGGTACTCTTCATGCATGTTGGTGATGGTAGGACGACGGCTTGAGCGACTTGGTTGTCTGCCGACACCCATAAGTGCCAAAAATGTCGCCTCGTCGAAGGCGGCTCTTTGAACACCGGCGTAGATATTTATGTCTTCGCCATCAGTCGGAAGTCCCGTCCCGACAGTATTTCTTGAGAGAGGAAGATTTCTGTTCCATTTATGGAGGAAACAAGATTCTCGTCGACTTGACGGAGATTGGAGTAGAATGCATGAATTAAATTTTCGTGTATATACTCTTGTTGATTTCCTACAATGCATAAGAGATTTGATGATCTTAGTGCATTGTTCAGAGTATTGAACCCTTTTATGTCGAAATACACTTCCCTCACAAATCTTGGAGGCAAAACGTCTCTTTTCTCAAAAAAATCTCGGAAATTTTGTAATTCATGTCTAGTTTGGAACCATAGATATGAACCATCTTTGTACTTGTAGGCATTTCTTGGAATGAGATTTGTAGAAGATGAAGCCATTGGTATGAAGTTTGAAGACTTAAGAAATGGCTTGAAATCAAGAAATAAGAAGAAGAGAGAATTTTAGCAACTATTGGAGTTCTTGCACTTTTGGAAGATGTTTGGAGTGAATTTTTGAGTGTGGGAAGATCAATTTATAGAGCAAAGAAGCTAGATGACCGTTTGAGGGTTAAAATCGTCTTTCAGGACTTTCAAACGGTCAAAAAACGGCTATATTTTTCAAAAAATTTCAGCAGCCATTGATGGTGAAGGAGGGACCATCGATGGCGCGAACCCTCTGGAAAATTTTCGTGCCAGGTAGAAATATTTCGCCATCGATGGTGCCTCATATAGCCATCGATGGCTTAACCTCTCTGGAAATTTTTGTCATTTCCAGTGTTGCTCCGCCATCGATGGCGCCTTGGTTGCCATCGATGGTCCTTGCTCTCTGGAATTTTTTTTGTCAATTCCAGTGATGTTTGGACATCGATGTTGCATGTGAAAACATCGATGGTTGAGCATGAAAGTGAATATTTTTCACATTTTAAGCGAATACTTTGGCTAATTAAGTTCCCCCTCACTTACTAAATCATCCAAATGATGAGGAGAACCTGCAAAACAAAGTAAACGTCTCCGGCGCTCAAGTTAGTAATGTTCAAAACATAAATAATTATGCACATAATTAGATCATTGTTGAGTAGAATTCCAAGCTCGCCTCGAATTCTAAAGAATGACTCTTTCTCTAAAGGTTTAGTAAAGATGTCTGCTAATTGATTACGAGTTTCTACAAACTCAATTTCGACATCCCCTTTGAGAACATGATCTCTAATGAAATGATGCCTGATTTCAATGTGCTTTGTTCTCGAATGAAGAACGGGATTCTTTGTGAGACGAATGGCACTAGTGTTGTCACATCTAATTGGAATGTGATCAAGACTTAGGCCGTAATCCACAAGTTGTTGTTTCATCCAAAGGATTTGAGCGCAACAACTTCCAGCGGCTACATATTCCGCTTCAGTGGTGGATAGAGCAACACTGACTTGTTTCTTGCTAAACCAAGAAACTAATGAACTACCAAGCATGTGGCAAGTGCCACTGGTGCTTTTCCTATCCAATTTGCAGCCTGCAAAGTCGGAATCGGAATACCCAATAAGGTGGCAGGATGAATCCTTGGGATACCAAAGTCCCACGTTTATTGTGCCGATGAGGTATTTCATTATCCGTTTAACCGCAGTCAAATGCGATTCTTTTGGACAAGATTGATACAGTGCACACAGACAGACGCTAAACATTATATCGAGACGACTAGCTGTAAGGTAAAGTAGAGATTCAATCATACCTCTGTATCTCTTGACTTCTACTTCTTTACCTTTTTCATCTTTGTCAAGGGTTCTCGAAGTACTCATAGGAGTCGGCATTGCTTTGGCATCGATCATCTCGAATCGTTTAAGCAATTCCTTGCAATACTTTGATTGACAAATGAAAGTCCCTTCTTTCATTTGCTTCACTTGCAAGCCCAAGAAGAAATTAAGCTCGCCCACCAAAGACATTTCAAACTCCTCTGTCATGAGCTTAGAAAATTCCTTGCATAAAGACTCATTAGTAGCACCAAATATAATGTCGTCTACATAAATTTAAACTAAAAGGATGTTGTTGTTTTTATTCATTATGAGACTTTTCCTCTTTTGAATCCATTATCCAAAAGAAATTTACTCAATCTCTCATACCAAGCTCGGGGAGCTTGTTTAAGACCGTAGAGAGCTTTCTTGAGTTTAAAGACGTGATTTGAAAACTCAAAGTTTTCAAACCCCGGTGGTTGGTTGACATATACTTCCTCTTGCATAACACCATTGAGGAATGCACTCTTAACATCCATTTGATAAAGTTTGAAATTCATTGAAGAAGCAAATGCGAGAAGTAAGCGAATAGCCTCTAATCGTGCAACAGGTGCATATGTTTCTTCAAAATCAATTCCTTATTCTTGATTGTAGCCTTTGGATACTAACCTAGCTTTATTTCTAGTAATTATACCATTTTCATCTAATTTATTTCGAAAAATCTATTTCGTACCAATTATTGTATGGTCATCGGGTTTTGGCACCAATTCCCAAACGTCATTTCGTTTGAATTGGTTAAGCTCCTCTTGCATTGCCAAGATCCAATGTTCATCATTGATTGTGTCAGAAATGGTTTTGGCTCAATTTGTGAAACAAAAGCCATGTGTGTGATTGTGTTCCTAAGAGTGTTTCGAGTACTTACACCTTGGTTGATATCACCGATTACCTTGTCTAGTGGATGATCTCTAGACGTTCTCCACTCATTAGGAAGCTCTTCTTGCTCATTATTTTGATCCTCTTGAGGTCTTTCGCCATTATCTGCTTTGGTATGGCTTGGACCTTCATCGTCAAGATGGATTCCTTCTAATGAATCTGCAAGATCATCACAAAAATCCTTTCTCGGCAACCGAGAGTCATTTTCGGCAAAGACCACGTGTGGTGATTCTTCAATGGTTAAAGTGCGTTTATTGAAAATTCTATATGATTTACTACGCAATGAATAACCACGGAAGATGCCTTCATCCGATTTAGCCTCGAATTTACCTAAATGATCCTTCCCATTATTGTGCTCAAAATATTTGCAACCAAAAACACGAAGATGGGAAAGGTTAGGCTTTCTACCTTTAAATGACTCATAAGGCGTTTTCATAAGTATTGGCCTAATGACTGCACGATTTAATACAATAGCTTGCAGTACTTATGGCATCGGCCCAAAAATACTTAGGAATTTTTTTCTCATTGATCATTGTTCCAGCCATCTCTTCAAGAGATCTATTTTTGCGTTCCACAACTCCATTTTGTTGTGGAGTGCGTGGGGCTGAGAAATTATGATCAATTCTGAGTTCATCGCAAAAGATGTCAAATTCGTCTTTCTCGAACTCTCCCCCATGATCGCTTCTAATAGCGACAATGTTGCAATTCTTTTCATTTTGGATCTTTTTAGAAAATTTTCTAAAAACATCGAATGCCTCATTTTTATGAGTAAGAAATAATGTCCATGTAAATCTAGAATAGTCATCAACAATTACAAAGACATAATGATTTCCACCAAAACTCTTTGTCCTAGAAGGTCCAATGAGATCCATGTGCAAAAGTTGTAAGGGTCTAGTCGTAGAAACTATATTCTTAGACTTAAATGATGACCTTACTTGTTTTTCTTTTTGACATGCATCACAAATAGAGTCTTTCTCGAACTTCATTTCAGGGATTCCAATTACTAGGTCTTGAAATCAATTTATTTAAATGATTCATGTTGATGTGAGCTATTCTACGATGCCACAACCATGTATCTTCCTCTTTACTTATGAGACATTTAGCAATGTTTGAGGAAGTATTTTCTAAATCTACCATATAAATGTTATCAATTCTATTTCCTTGTAGAATTACCTCATTATTATTAAGACGTTCTACAGTGCAATATTTAGAATTGAAGGTCACACGATTTTCCTTGTCACATAATTGACTTATGCTCAATAGATTATGTTTGAGACCTTTAACTAACAAAACATCATCAATAGAGGAGGAAGAGTTTTTGCCTACCGAACCAATGTCGATAATTTTTCCTTTATTGTTGTCACCAAATATGACATTCCCTCCTTTAGTTGGTTTGATGTTTGTAAACTTGGATGCATCTCCGGTCATGTGCTTTGAGCATCCGCTATCAAGGTACCAAAGTACACTTGATGCCTTCAAGCACACCTGCAGTCAAATTAATGATAGGGTTTAGGTACCCAAGTACTTTTGGGTCCTTTTGGGTTAGTGGCGTAATAGTGTGTGTCACTTAAAGTGATGTGCCTATGCCTAGAATAGCATACCGGTGCAATATGGCCTACTTTATCACAGTAGTGGCATACTACATTTGGATTCCACATAAACTTAGAAGAATAATAAGCACTAGGTTTATGAAAGTTTTGCCTAGTTTGATCTACTCCGTTTTTCCAACGGTAGTTATCTCTAGGTTTTCTAGTGATATGATCATTTGGCCTAGCAGTTTTCTTTCTAGGTGGTCTATTCCTAGTTTTATTCATACTAGGTTGTTTTTCCACCTTGCTCGTATTTTTATTGAACCCTATTCCTTGTTTAGCGACATGTACATGATCAAATAGAAGATTTAAATCCTTTTGAGGCTTATTGAATCTATGTATGGTTGCCTCTAATTTTTTTACTTGGATTTTAAGGGATTTACAATTACTACACGAGCCATTTGGACTAGTAGGTCTATCAACACTTCTTTTTCCAAAGAACTTGTTTTCTTCTTTTAGATTCTCTTTCTCTTTAAGTAGTTTTTCTAAATCCTTTTTGGAGTCTGAGAGATCCTTTTTCAAAGAGTTGTTTTTGTTTTTAATACCGATAAATTCATTATAAAGTTCTTCAAAGGCTTTTTGTAATTCTATTAAAGTATAAGAGTCATTGGAAAGATTAGTACTAACCTCTTCGTCTTCTTGAGGAGTATCCTCAAGGGCTATGAGACAAAAGTTTGCGATTTCTTCTTCATCGCTTGACTCGTTTACGGAGTCATCTTCTTCCCAAGACATGAAAGCCCTTTGTTTCTTGTGAGGCTTTCTCTTCTCGATTTTGGCTTTTGGACAATATGGTTTGACATGCCCAACTTCCCCACAACCGTAGCACATTGGGGGTGCTTGTTTCTTGGTCTCCTTTTCTTGTTCCCTTCTCATGAATTTTTGGAACTTTTTGATTACCAAGATGTGTTCTTCGTCATCACTGCTAGAGTCGTTGGACTCCTTGGTTTCCTTTCGTGAAGTTGATGACTTAAGAGCCAAGCTCTTCTTCTTCTTATCATCATCAAAAACTAATGGTTTGTTAAGATGATAGATTCATAGGTGATAACATTACCTCTTAGTCCATCGTAAGTGATCTTGGTTGAGATGGTGGCTTCTTGGATTGCATCCACCTTCGATTGCCACTCTGGTTTGAGGCTTCGAAGTATTTTCCTCACAAGCTCTTCTTCGGAAAAGATTTTTCCAAGAGTATCAAGATCATTTATAATGTTTGAAAACCGTTCAAAGGTTTTCTCAATATTTTCATCTTCCTTCATCCTGAAAAGTTCATACTCACAGGTTAGAAGATCAATTTTTGCCTTTCGGACTTGGGACGTACCTTCGTAGGTGATTTCCAGTTTATCCCACATCTCCTTGGCGGTTTTGCATCTTGAAATTTTTCGGTAGTCATCCGAATTTACTGCACAATATAACATGTTGACAGCCCGTGCATAAGCTTCAACTTTTCTTATGTCTACATCGGTGTATTCCCTTTCTGGTTTGGGAACCATTTGCTCGCCGACCTTTTTGGTGATAATTTCTTCACCATTTTCAATAATTTGCCACAATTTAAAATCGGTGGCTCGTACGTATATTCTCATACGTTCCTTTCAATATGTGTAATTTATTCCATCGAAGAGAGGTGGTCTCGACGTGGACTGTCCTTCACCTAATCCTGCATATACACTTCTAGAAGACGATGCCATAGATCTTATTCTCAACCGGTTAAGGCTTTAAGAGAATTAGGCTGTGATACCAATTGTTAGAATATATGCTCAACGCGAGAGGGGGGGGTGAATAGCGTTATAAGGAACTTTACCAAATTTTCGCAATATGAATATAGAATTGAAAATGTAAGTGTGAAAATAAGATAGCGAGAAATAAAGTGCGGAATATAAATGAGAGCGTACACAACGATGTATAGTGGTTCACTACAACTTGTAGCTAGTCCAGTCCTCAAGAGACTCTCTTGAGTATTTCACTATCTCTGCTAAGCTTCCGGGTGCTTAACAAACCGTTACAACACGAAGACTTGAGTTGCACAAGCTCCGTCAATAACAAAACACGAACACTTGAATCACACAAGGTTCGTCAACAACAAGGAAGAAACTCTTCCTTACTACAACAAGGGACAATATCCCAAAGATGTAAGACAGCACAAAGATCACTCAAAATTGTTCTCTCAAAAGAGTAGATGGAGTGAAATGATATAAGCTCAAGAACACAACTTTCAACTTCAAGAAATGGCTCAAAATAGCTTTGAATACTTAAGAAAACTTGAAGCAATTTAATCTTATGATTGTAGAGAAGTGTTGTGTTGAAATGAGGTTTAAGAGGGTGTATTTATAACCCCAAAACCCTATAGATCCGATGGTGAAGTTTGGCTAGCCTCTCATTAGCTTAAACAAGAGTTTAGGGGACAAAAAGTGTTCTGGCCGTTGTCAACAATCGATTATTTGAGTTGCATAATCGATTATTAAAAAAACTAGCCGTTGTAGCCCAACGGTAACACAAATAATCGATTATCCCATAGTGACAATCGATTATTTGTCAGTTATGGCTCATAATCGATTATCACTTGCAAATAATCGATGTTTGGACCATACCAACGTTAATTTGATTAAGTAATTCGTTTATTTTGTAAAATTAATTGTTTTGAAATTGTTTCAATGTTTATTTGAAAACGTTTTTAAAACTTTGAGCCAAGTTCTTAAAAACGAAAGTTGATTCAAGATAACATTAAAACTCAAAACAAAATTAAGACTAAAAGACGACATCTTCAGTCTTCAATCTTTTTTGCTTCATCAACTTGTTCTATTCATTGACTTGCATTCCAGCATCTTGAAAGCTTGACTTGTAGTCACAACAAAGTCCATAGCAATCTCGATATTTCGTCAATGATGGTTTGTCGATTATCAAAACCTACAACAAGACACAAAGTCATTAGTTAAGGTTTCATAAATCAAAACCTACAACAAGACGCAAAGTCATCGTTAAGGTTTCATGAATGCGTTTTCCAACAATTTCCCCCTTTTTGATAATGACAAACTAAGGCGGGATATGCATTCATTTTGCAAAAAGATTTTTATGGAAAGAATATTTTCCAAAAGTCTTCAAAATATTCTTTGATACCAATTGTTAACAAAAAGAAGTTTTTCAACCAATTGTTAAAAATTGTTCAAGTAATTGTTAAAGAAGTATTATTCCCCCTTAATTAGTGCTTCCCCCTTAATATATGCATATCATCATAATTCCCTATAATCTTCTCATAGTAATATCTTCCCCCTTTTGGCATTAGCAAAAAGATATTATAATCAACAGAGAAAATCATTTTCATTAAGGAAATATAGAATTACAATGCATCAAAGATTAAAGGTACATGATAAGGAAGAATTTAAATACATAAGAGGAATTTAAAAACTTAAGGAGCTCTCATCTCCGGTGTCATTTTCTTCTTCTTCACTAGTGCTTTCCTCGGTTTCATGTGTGCTAGCAACATTTGGATTGTGTCGTCTCGCACGCCCAAGGTAGGCTCGGAAATCGGCATCCAATGTATCAACTTTTTCTTCAATTGTGTTAAGTTGATTGCCGAAACCGATTATTGTGTTGGAGAGTGACTCAAGAGTCACAGAAGAAGAAGAGACTTGAGGAGGAATTTGTGGAGGATTTTCAGGCGAATTTTGATTCAAGTGAGAGAGTCTTGAAGTTGCAAGAGTGATTTTTGTGAGTGAAAGAGGCATATGAACTCCTATTTATAGAGAGGAGACGAATTTTGACCGTTGGGGGGCATTTTGTTAGTTTTTGAAACTTCCAACGGCTAGAAAACGGCTAATTTTTCAAACCAGCCCATGAAATAATCAATGTTTTGAATGGACAATCGATGTTTTTCTTCAATAATCGATGTTGTGCATCTGACAATCGATGTTTTTAGCTACTGGAATTTTCTGAAATTCCAGTGACGTTTGATAATCAATGTTTGATATATGACAATCGATTATTTACTGTTTTTGACATAATAATCGATTATTTTATTAGGAATAATCGATGTTTTAAGTCTCTGGAATTTTTTCTTAAATTCCAGTGAGGTTTGATAATCGATTGTTTAATGATGACAATCGATTATTTACTGTTTTTGACTTAATAATCGATGTTTTGATGGTAATCATCGATGTTTTAAGTCTCTGGAATTTTTCTTAAGTTCCAGTGAGGTCTGCAATCGATTGTTTGATGATTACAATCGATTATGTGACCTCAAAATCAATTGTTTGATGATGACAATTGATTTTTGAGCGTAGGGGGTGATTATTTTTGAAACGATGAACGATTACTTGATTTTGGGATTCCCCCTTACTTAAAAAAAATCATTCGACTGATGAGGAAACCTGCAAAATAGAGTAAACGTCTCCGACGCTCAAGTTAGTAATGTCCAATAATAAAATTAAGGATGCACATAATAATATCATTGTTGAGTCAAGGATTCCAAGTTCGCTTCGAATCTGAAAGAATGACTCTTTCTCTAAAGGTTTCGTAAAGATGTCTGCTAATTGATTTTGAGTTTGCACAAACTCAATCTCGACATCGCCTTTGAGAACATGATCTCTTATAAAATGATGCCTAATTTCAATGTGCTTTGTTCTCGAATGAAGAATGGGATTCTTCGTGAGACATATGGCTCTAGTATTGTCACATCTAATTGGGATGTGATCAAGACGTAGGCCGTAATCCATAAGTTGTTGTTTCATCCAAAGGACTTGAGCGCAACAACTTCCAGCGGCTACATATTCCACTTCTGTGGTGGATAAAGCAACACTGACTTGTTTCTTGCTAAACCAAGAAACTAAAGAACTACCAAGCAAGTGGCACGTGCCACTCGTGCTTTTCCTATCCAATTTGCATCCAGCAAAGTCAGAATCGGAATAGCCAATAAGGTGGCAGGATGAACCCTTGGGATACCAAAGTCCCACATTCATCGTACCAATGAGGTATTTCATTATCTGTTTTACCGCGGTTAAATGCGATTCTTTCGGACAAGATTGATACCGTGCACATAGACAGACACTAAACATTATATCGGGATGACTTGCCGTAAGGTAAAGTAGAGATCCGATCATACCTCTATACTTCTTGAATTCTACCTCTTTACCTTTTTCATCTTTGTCAAGTGTTCCCGAAGTGCCCATAGGAGTTGGCATTGCTTTGGCGTCGATCATTTCGAAGCGCTTGAGCAACTCTTTGCACTACTTCGATTGACAAATGAAAGTCCCCTCTTTCATTTGCTTCACTTGTAAGCCTAAGAAAAAATTGAGCTCACCCATCAAAGACATTTCAAACTCCTGTGTCATGAGCTTAGAAAACTCCTTGCACAAAGATTCATTAGTGGCACCAAAAATAATGTCGTCTACATAAATTTGTAGTAAAAGGATGTCATTGTTTTTGTTCTTTATAAAAAGTGTGGTGTCAACCTTCCCTCTTTTGAACCCATTATCCAAAAGAAATTTACTCAACTGCTCGTACCAAGCTCGGGGAGCTTGTTTAAGACCGTAGAGCGCTTTCTTGAGTTTGAAGACTTGATCCGGAAACTCAAAGTTTTCGAAGCCTGGGGGTTGGTCAACATATAATTCCTCTTGAATAAAACCATTGAGGAAGGAACTCTTAACATCCATTTGAAAATTTTTGAAATTCATTGAAGATGCAAATGCAAGAAGTAAGCGAATAGCTTCTAGACGTGCAACAGGTGCATATGTTTCTTCAAAATCAATGCCTTCTTCTTGATTGTAGCCTTTGGCTACTAACCTAGCTTTGTTTCTATTGATTACTCCATTTTTATCTAATTTATTTCGAAAAACTCATTTTGTGCCAATTATTGTATGGTCATCGGGTCTTGGCACCAATTCCCAAACGTCATTCCGTTTGAATTGGTTAAGCTCCTCTTGCATTGCCAAGGTCCAATGTTCATCATTAATTGCTTCGGAAATGGTTTTTGGTTCAATTTGAGAAACAAAAGCCATGTGTGTGATTGTGTTCCTAAGAGTGTTTCGAGTACTTACCCCTCGGTTGATGTCACCAATTACCTTGTCTAGTGGATGATCTCTAGACGTTCTCCACTCATTCGGAAGCTCTTCTTGCTCTTCGTTTTGATCCTCTTGAGGTCTCTCACCATCATCCTTCTTGGTATGGCTTGGACCTTCATCAACATCAAGATGGATTCCTTCTAATGAATCTGCAAGATCATCAAAAATATCCTTTCTCGGCAAGCGAGAATCATTTTCGGCAAAGACCACGTGTGGTGATTCTTCAATAGTTAAAGTGCATTTATTAAAGACTCTATAGGCTTTACTACGCAATGAATAACCAAGGAAGATACCTTCATCGGATTTTGCATCAAATTTTCCTAAATTGTCTTTACCATTATTATGCACAAAACATTTACAACCAAAAACGCGAAGATGGGAAAGGTTAGGCTTTCTACCTTTGTATAATTCATAAGGCGTTTTCATAAGTATTGGCCTAATGACATCTCGATTTAAAACATAGCTTGCAGTACTTACTGCATCAGCCCAAAAATAATTAGGAATTTTTACCTCATTGATCATAGTTCTAGCCATCTCTTCAAGAGATCTATTCTTACGCTCCACCACTCCATTTTGTTGTGGTGTTCGTGGAGCTGAGAAATTATGATCGATTCCGAGTTCATCACAAAAGACATCAAATTCGTCTTTGTCGAACTCTCCTCCATGGTCGCTTCTAATGGCTACAATACTACAATTCATTTCATTTTGAACTTTTTTCGCAAATTTTCTAAAAACATTAAATGTCTCACTTTTATGAGTAAGAAATAATGTCCATGTAAATCTAGAATAATTATCAACAATAACAAAGACAAAATAATTTCCACCAAAACTTTTTGTCCTAGAAGGTCCAATGAGATCCATGTGCAAAAGTTGTAAGGGTCGAGTCGTAGAAACTATATTCTTAGACTTGAATGAAGTCCTTACTTGTTTTCCTTTTTGACATGCATCACAAATAGAGTCTTTTTCAAACATAATTTTTGGAATGCCAATTACTAAGTCTTTAGAAATCAATTTATTCAAATGATTCATGTTGATTTGAGCTATTCTACGATGCCATAGCCATGTATCTTCCTCTTTACTCATGAGACACTTAGCAATATTTGAGGAAGTATTATCTAGATCAACCATATAAATATTGTCAATTCTATCACCTTGTAGAATTACCTTATTGTAATTAAGGTGTTCTACCGAGCAATACTTAGAATTGAAAATAACACGATTTCTCTTGTCACATAATTGACTTATGCTCAAGAGATTGTGTTTGAGACCTTTAACCAACAAAACATCATCAATAGAGGAGGAAGGATTTTTGCCTACCGAACCAATGCCGATAATTTTTCCTTTGTTATTGTCACCAAAGATGACATGCCCTCCCTTTGTTGGTTTGATGTTCAAAAATTTGGATGCATCACCGGTCATGTGCTTGGAGCATTCGCTATCAAGGTACCAAAGTACACTTGATGCCTTCAAGCACACCTGCAATCAAATTAATGACAGGTTTTAGGTACTCAAGTGCTTTTGGGTCCTTTTGGGTTAGTGGCATAAAAATATGTATCACTATGAGTAAAGTGTCTATGCCGTAAATAGCATGCCGATGCTGTGTGGCCTACTTTACAACAATAGTGGCATACTACATTAGGATTCCACATATATCTAGGGGAATAGTATTCACTGGATTTATAGGGATTTCTCATAGGTTGTGCCACATTGTTTTTCCTAACATTGTTTATAGGCTTTTTCGCAAATTGATTTTTAGGCCTAGTGTAATTCTTTCTAGGTGTTCTATTCCTAGTTTTATTCTTACTAGGTTGTTTCTCGACTTTGCTCTTTTTCGTGAAGCCTATTCCTTGTTTACTAACATGAACATGATCAATAAGAAGATTCAAATCCTTTTGAGGCTTATTGAATTTATTAAGAGAAGCTTCTAGCTTTTCCACATAAGCCTTAAGGGATTTGCAAGAATTACAAGAGCTATTTGAACTTTCGGATTTATCGGCACTCCTTTTTCCATAAAAATTGTTTTCTTCTCTTAGTTTCTCAATATCCTTAGACAATTTTTTTAACTCTTTTTCGGAGTCTAAGAGTTCCTTTTTCAAAGACTTGTTTTTATTTTTCATGCCGATAAATTCATCATAAAGTTCTTCAAAAGCGTTTTGCAATTCTATTGAAGTATAAGAGTCTTTAGGAAGTTTAGTACTAACTTGTTCATCTTCTTGAGGAGTATCCTCAATGGCCATGAGACAGAGGTTTGCAACTTCATCTTCATCACTTGATTCGTTGCCTGAGTCGTCTGCTTCCCAAGACATAAAAGTCCTTTGCTTATTGTTGGGCTTTTTCTTTTCTGTTTTTGCATTTGGGCAGTAAGGTTTGATGTGCCCAATTTCTCCGCATCCATAGCACTTTGGAGGTGCTTGCTTTTTGGTCTTCTTATCACGTTCCCTTCTCATAAATATATGGAACTTTTTGATGACCATTCCATACTCTTCGTCATCACTACTTGAGTCCTTGGCTTCCTTGACCTCTTCTTTTGAGGTTGATGATTTGAGTGCCAAGCTTTTCTTTTTCTTATCATCACCAAAGATAATAGGCTTGTTAAGGTGAGTAGTTTCGTAAGTAATAAGATTACCTCTTAGCCCGTCATAGGTGACTTTAGTGGAGGAGGTAGCTTCTTGAATTGCATCTACCTTGGGTTTCCACTCCGGTTTTAGACTTCGGAGTATTTTTCTCACTAGCTCTTCTTCGGAATAAATTTTTCCGAGAGCGTCAAGATCATTTATGATGCTTGAAAACCGTTCAAAGGTTTTCTCAATTTTCTCATTATTTTTCATCCTGAATAATTCATATTCATGGGTTAGAAGGTCAATTTTAGCTTTACGGACTTGGGACGTACCTTCATAGGTGATTTCGAGTTTGTCCCACATCTCCTTGGAGGTTTTGCATCTTGATATTTTCCGGTAGTCATCTGGATTTACCGTACAGTAAAGCATATTTACAGCTCGTGCATATGCTTCAACTTTTCTTATATCTTCGTCGGAATTCTCATTTTCTGGTTTAGGAATCATTTGCTCTCCGACCTTTTTGATGATAACCTCCTCACCATTTTCAATAATTTGCCACAATTTAAAATCGGTGGCTCGTACGTATATTCTCATACGTTGCTTCCAGTAGGTGTAATTTGTCCCATCGAAGAGAGGTGGTCTCGACGTGGACTGTCCTTCACCTAATCCTGCATATACATTTCTAGAAGAAGAAGCCATTGATGTTATTCTCAACCGGTTAAGGCTTTAAGAGAATTAGGCTCTGATATCAATTGTTAGAATATATGCTCAACGCTAGAGGGGGTGGTGAATAGCGTTATAAGGAACTTTACCAAATTTTCGTAATATGAATATAGAATTGAAAATGTAAGTGCGAAAATAAGATAGCGAGAAATAAAGTGCGGAATATAAATGAGAGCGTACACAACGATGTATAGTGGTTCACTACAACTTGTAGCTAGTGCAGTCCTCAAGAGACTCTCTTGAGTATTTCACTATCTCTGCTAAGCTTCCGGGTGCTTAACAAACCGTTACAACACGAAGACTTGAGTCGCACAAGCTCCGTCAACAACAAAACACGAATACTTGAATCACACAAGGTTCGTCAACAACAAGGAAGAAATTCTTCCTTACTACAACAAGGGACAATATCCCAAAGATGTAAGACAACACAAAGATCACTCAAAATTGTTCTCTCAAAAGAGTAGATGGAGTGAAATGATATAAGCTCAAGAACACAACTTTCAACTTCAAGAAATGGCTCAAAATAGCTTTGAATACTTAAGAAAACTTGAAGCAATTTAATCTTATGATTGTAGAGAAGTGTTGTGTTGAAATGAGGTTTAAGATGGTGTATTTATAACCCCAAAACCCCATAGATCCGATGGTGAAGTTTGGATAGCCTCTCATTAGCTTAAACAAGAGTTTAGGGGACAAAAAGTGTTCTGCCCGTTGTCAACAATTGATTATTTGACTTGCATAATCGATTATTAAAATAAACTAGCCGTTGTAGCCCAACGGTAACACAAATAATCGATTATCCCATAGTGACAATCGATTATTTGTCAGTTATGGCTCATAATCGATTATCACTTGCAAATAATCGATGTTTGGACCATACCAACGTTAATTTGATTAAGTAGTTCGTTTATTTTGTAAAATCAATTGTTTTGAAATTGTTTCGATGTTTATTTGAAAACGTTTTTAAAACTTTGAGCCAAGTTCTTAAAAACGAAAGTTGATTCAAAATAACATTAAAACTCAAAACAAAATTAAGACTAAAAGACGACATCTTCAGTCTTCAATCTTTTTTGCTTCATCAACTTGTTCCATTCATTGACTTGCATTCCAGCATCTTGAAAGCTTGACTTGTAGTCACAACAAAGTCCATAGCAATCTCGATATTTCGTCAATGATGGTTTGTCGATTATCAAAACCTACAACAAGACACAAAGTCATTAGTTAAGGTTTCATAAATCAAAACCTACAACAAGACGCAAAGTCATCGTTAAGGTTTCATAAATGCGTTTTCGACCACGCACGACAAGAATTTCAAGAATATGGAATTTTCCTAGAAAGGTTCTGCAGCCTCTCGAAGATAAGTACAGACGTCTCCGTACCGATCCTCAAGACTCTACTAAACCCGCTCATGACTCGTGAGACCTATGTAACCTAGGCTCTGATACCAAGCTATCACGACCCAAAATTCCAACCCGATCGTGATGGCGCCTCTCATGAAGACAAGGCCAGCCAATTAAAACTAAACTTCATTTAAATAGTTGAACAATACGGAAATAATATAAGTGTGGTTTAATAATAGTAATTAGCGAAAAAATATAGTGAATCATCCCAACTACAGCCCGAACCGGGGTGTCACTAAGTCATGAGCAACTAATGAAATCCTAATAATAAGATTACTATTACAATATCTCTGGCACAATTGTTTGAAGAAAGTGGAAACAACAAGATAAAAGAGATACGGGGCTGCGGACGCCAACAGCTACCTCGTAGTCTCTAAATCACCGCCCTGACAGTAGTAGTCAATACCTCGGGGCGGAACCGATAATGCCTGAATCTGCACACAAGGTGCAGGGAGTAATGTGAGTACTTCCAACTCAGTGAGTAATAATTATAAATAACGACTGAAGGCAAGAAAACACATAAGGCATAAAGCAATCCACAATGAAACAATAAAACATGTAAATTGTCCAAGTAAATAACATGCAGCAAAAGAACACAACAATACCAGCCCCTCGGGCTACATTTCCCATCATATCTCGTGGCGGCGTGCCACCCGATCCCATGGGTACCCGCGCTCACTGGGGGTGTACAGACTCTGAGAGGGCCCCTTACGGCCCAAGCGCAATATCTCGTGGCGGCGTGCCACCCGATCCCATCACATCATATCTCGTGGCGGCGTGCCACCCGATCCCATTTCATTATATCTTGTGGTAGGCGTACCACCCGATCCCATCACATTTAAAATATCATTTAACATCTCAAAACTGAGTAAAAGTGGATGTTTGTAAAACAATAGAAAACCACATGACTGAATTCCATTAATGAATCAAAACAGTGATAAATACCCTTGAAGGGTTCAAATAATCGACACGAAACCCAAATATGTCAATCAGCCCAAATCATGATGATATCAAATAGATTTCAATCAAATATGTAGTGAAAATCATCAATCGGGACGGACTAAGTCACAATCCCCAGTAGTAAATGACCCCACGCTCATCGTCGAGCGTGTGCCTCACTTTAATATTGCACTAAGATGTGCAAATCCGGGGTTTCGAACCCTCAGAACATCATTTATAATCACTACTCACCTCAAACCGGTTAAATCCTTAGCCCGCGATGCCTTTGCCCTTCGAATTGGCCTTCACGTCGAATCTATCCAAATTCAGAACAATTACGTCACAATATGTTGAGGGAACAAAGCCCAAGCGAAAACAATCAAAAATACTAAGAAATCCCGAAATTAGCAAAACCCGAGCCCTGTGCCCACTTCTCGAAATTCAGTAATTTTCACCTCAATGAGTTCCTTATCTCCCCACGAGTTCAACCATACAAAATTTATCGAATTCCTACATTGGGTCGACCTCCAAGTCTTAACATATAAACCTAAGGGTTTTCTCCACAATTTTCCCCAACTTAAATCACCAATTACATACTAGAATAGCAATAGATTTGGGTAATTCGACCAAGATTGAGTTAGGAACACTTACCCCGATGTTTCCTGTGGAAGTCTTCCAAGAATCGTCCAAAAACTCTCTTCAATCCGAGCTCTACAGCTCCAACTATGTTTAAGATTACCAAAACTCCCTCTTTTAAGAATTTGTCTAAGAAAATCTCCGTTGGTATAGTTTTGAGGTTGATTTGCTCTGATTCTATGGTGTTTGGAGGTGTGTTCTCTTCGTGGGTAACGAAAATGGGTTTTTGTATGGCAAATGGGCACTGATTTCTATTTATAAAGGGACCAAAAATCGAGACAAAAATACCCCTGTCCGGCCCTATATGCGATCGCATATCTGTCGCAGAACAGATATGCGGTCCGCATATTTGACGTGGCCACCGCAAAAGTGGCCCTAGCCTTCACCACAAATTTCAACATGAAGCACGGTTTGCGGTCCGCATTTCAGGTTTGCGATCGCATTTCGACCGCATTCTTGACGTAGATTTTGTCCAAAAATCTGTCCCAGTATGCAGTCTCGGCATGGAGAAATGCGGTCCACATTTCAGAAATGCGATCGCGTCTTTGACCGCATTTTTGGCGTTACATTTTGTTTAGTTTTCTGTCTCAATTTGCGGTCTTGATGTCAGATATGCGGTCCGCATGTTAGATATGCGGTCCGCATTTCTACCACATTTCTGACATGAACTTTGCCCAGGAACCTGCCTGGGTTTGCGATCTCTTTGAGAGATATGCGGTCCGCATACGTGAAATGCGACCGCATTCTCGACATCTGGTTTTCTGCAACTTTCTTTTCCAACGATGAATTAGTCCATTAACAACCCAAAACTCACCCGAGGCCTCTGGAATCTCAACTAAACATGCCAACACATTCCATAGCATTATTCAAACTTGTTCCAACCTTCGGAACGCTCAAACAACCTCTCAATGCCAAATTCGAGTATTCAAGCCTAAGGACTTCAAAATCTTCTAATTCACTATTTTGATCTAAACCCAACCAAACTACGTCCGAATGACCTGAAATTTTGCACACCAGTCCTAAATTACATATCGAAGTTACAGCAACTTTTGGAATTTCATTCCAACCCTCGGATCAAAATCTCGCCTAACAACCGGAAATCGGCAAAATACTAACTCCACCAATTCAAGCTTAATTCTACACCGGAACTCCAAAACCAATTCCGATCACACTCCTAAGTTATAAATCATCTCCCGAAACTAATCGAATCGTCGGAATTCACATCCGAGCCCTCTAACTCATAAGTCAACATTCGGTTGACTTTCACAACTTAAACCTTCTTGAAAGAGACTAAATGTCTCATTTCTTACCAAATCTACTCCGAACGCAAACCATTCCACGTGATTACACACAACACGGATAACGAGGCATAATAAGGCAGAAACGGGAAAACCGGAGCGGTAACTCATGAGACGACTGATCGGGTCGTCACAGATATAGTTGGAATTTTAATAAAAAAATAAATGATGATGCGATATTAAATTATATGACGTGGATCTGACATGTCCTCTATGTTAGCACAAGTAAGAAACACGCGGTGTTAGAGGTGTTTAAAACTTAGGTTTCGATTAAGATCAAGTGTTTGATTGAAACTTTATGAAGTAGAGGAACTAGGATGTCAAAATCGAACAAGTAAAAATATCTTTCAAATTATTCTGCCATACAGATTTAGCAAATCTATTCGACTAGGCATAATATTTAAGGACAAAAATGAAAACTTATGAAATTTCTGGTTCTTATATATATAATAATATTTGTAAGGTAAGAAGTATGAGTTTTGAAATTTATGCTTTAAAACATGTCATAATATTTGTGTAATTATAAAAGCTTTTCATTAAGGATAAAATAATAAATTTAAGTTGGACTGTTTTTAACATTTAAAAAAAAGGTCATTATGATCTAAAAAACGAATAAGTTCATATAAATTAAAATGGATAGAGTATTCTCTTATTTTCGTGTTTTATCTTCTTCTCCTCTTTGTACCTTCGTTCAATTGTCGCATGAGATTATTTATTATAGTCATACTTATTATTCTTTATTTAAAGTTCGAATAAGAAAATGAGAAAGGTATTGTTAACAACAAGAGTAATCAGGAACTCTCCGTAGCCTAAGGGGTCATTTGGTTGGGAAACAAGTAATCACATGATTAATTATTCCGAAATTAGTTGAGATAAAAAAATACTACAATCCCGTGATAATTAATTCCCGAATTAATTATACCATGATTTTATCTCAATCAAAAGTGGAATAATCTCATCTCAAAGTTAATTATCCTTTATTCCTCATACCAAACGAGCCCTAAGTGGTCAAGTAATAAAACTCTGAAGTCCAATGTGGTAGTCAAGTTTAAGCTAAATGTGTTCAATTTTTTCTCCTGGGGGACTGCAAATTGCAAAGATTAGATGTGGACTGATCTCTGAGCCAATCCACGCAGGCTATTAGAACTTCTTCACCGTATACTTGATATTGTCTCACAACAACAAATAACTGGAGCTGGAAACCAGGCGCTAGTTTTTTTTTTTAATTACATGATGTGTTATTTTTCAGTATAATATTTAGTGGTAATTCACATATGAAGTGATAAGCAGTACTTCATCATTAATTATAGGGTCTCGAGTTGAAAGCCTAAGTATGAAATTGTTTTTGTCATGGAGCTCGCTTAAGACTTCGAATTCAAATTTTTCTATATCAGATTCAATTAGGGGCGGAGCTAGCCTTTCGGTTGCTGGTTCGGCTAAACCCAATAATTTTGGTTCCAATCCTGTATTTGTCTTAAAAATATTAAAGTGGAACTCAGTAGCCTAAAAATATTAGAATTTCGAACCCATAAGTTTCATATCCTCGCTCCGCCTCTGAGTAAAAGTAATATCATAAATCAAAAGATTTTTATTTTCATTGGAGCAAGTTGTAGTCCTTATTTCTTGTTCAAACTTCACTCAGTCAAATACTCCATAACTTTGGGTGCATGTAATATTCTAATCCATACCTCTTGTCAAATATCATATTAAACAAATTAACTAAGTCGAAAAAACTATTATGAGCTAGCTACAAATAAAAAAAAATTCAAGTTCTTGAGTCTTTCTTTTCTTTTTAGGAACTATAAATAGCTGAGAAAATAATATTCACTTAGAGAATTTTAGTTGATATAACTACTTCAAACACTACCAATAAAGAAATTAAGAAATACCAAACTTACTTGATGATTCGCCAATATCATTTTTTTTTAAATGTTAAAATAGTGCTTCCAGGTACACGGCTGTTAGGCTCATCCAAGGCGTATTTACGGAAGTAGCAGGGAACTTGACCGTCAAATTTGAAAAAAGCTCGGGACCCAGACTTTCGATCTCTTCTCTATGGCGGGAGCTTTTGTATCAAGAGTGTGTTGGGGAGGCCGGGGAAGATGGATTGGATCGAGAGGCAATGCTTATGCCTCTTCTTTATCGATAGGATTCCCATCATTTTCAGTCTACGACGAAGGAGACTAGGACTTTCTCTTGAACAAGGGAAGGGCAGCATAGCATTAGCTTCAATTGAACAAGCTCAACCTTGAAAAAAAAGGTGGTTGGCCGACGTTGAACGCTTCAACTTGGCCACTGAAGAAGGCGAATGCTGCGCGAGAGACTAGGTCAACTTACTGCGCAGAAATACCTTAATGAAAGGAACATAGGAGTTTGTCGCTAGGTATTTGACCAAATAGGATCGTCCAGTTCCTATAGAATCTATCACTAAAATACCCCTAGAGGGGGATAAGGCTAAGCGGAGCGAAAAGGGTTTTCCATGAGATGGGAAAAGAAAAATATTTTCCCCAAACGAAGTTTGTGAATAAGTGATTGTCTGATAATGAGCAAGGAATATCCGTCTTTGCAGGTAATGGAGATATTCTAAGCATTCCATTAGTTATATATCAACGTTCCAATAAAAATACTTGTATGCATCAAAAACTCCAGGTTCCTCGGGGTAAATGCATTAAAAAAGGAAAAATTTTAGCGGATGGTGCTGCCACGGTTGGTGGCGAACTTGCTTTGGGGAAAAACGTATTAGTAACTTATATGCCGTGGGAGGGTTACAATTCTGAAGATGCAGTACTTATTAGCGAGCATTTGGTATATGAAGATATTTATACTTCTTTTCACATACGGAAATTTGTGGTATTCTCCAATCTGACCGTGACTTTCTTTATCCACATAGAAGACGACACCCAGAGCAATTAAAAAGGATAATCAAGCGAGATTGGTTATCCTATGTTAATGCGAGATACTTTATGCCTCGAGCTCGCTCTTTAATCAATCAAGATTGGAAAATTAGCATAACCATAGCCGAGGTTTTTCTTGTTCCTTTATTTCTTTTTTTCCTTCTATGATTTCCGGTTTTGAATACAGTGAATTAACATATTCAAGAGGGTATAAGTGTAGATTAAGCAAGTTCTTAAATCACAAGCTAGCTATATTAGTTTTTCTAACAAATGGCAAAAATAATGGGGAGGATGAGATCATTTGGAGCAAGAGAAAAAAAATCTACAATATATATATGCAGCGATAATTATGTGAGATTCAGCGATATGCAAGAGAAAGATGATCAAGCAATTCGAAAAGGATACATCCCTGTGATTGTAGGAAATGAAGAAGAAATGGAAAGAGTAATGATACCAATGAAATTGATGAAGCACCCTTGTATTGTAACTCTACTTGACATTTCTACTCTTGGACTTGGCTACAATCAACCTGGAGCCTTAAGGATTCATTGTCAAGTGGAACACTTCAAAAGAATGCTAAACACCATGTCCAAAAGAAAGTAATCAGTGGCGGATTCAGAATTTACAGGTCGTGTGTGTTTAACTATAGTTAGTGCTCATGACCACTTTATAGACTTTTCTAAGTATTATATATCCATATATAAAACAGCTTGGCAAAAGTCAATGGGTGCTTTAGCACCCATATCGCCCATACCACCAAGCGTAGATCCGCCATTGGATGCATGATGGTAGATTATATTCATGGAGGAAGAGAGATTATTAGGACGTAGAACTTATCTAATAGAGTAGCAATTATCTTTTGTGAGTGATATACTTTATCTTTGTGTATATGTATCCATATAAATAGATGCAATACTAGATCTTCAATTATGGAGTGATTCACTAAAGTCTATTATTATGAGATTAGAGCCAAAACATTAGTCTATGGAACTGTGTTGTTTTTTCTTTCTCTTCTTGAGTCGAGAGTCTATCGGAAGCAGCATATCTACCTTCATAAAATAAGGGTAAGGTACAGCTACATGTTACCGTCGCCATCCCTACTTATAAGATTACACTGGGTATGTTATTGTTGTTGTAACTCAATCCATCAAGCCATTAATCAACATTAATTGCTCCTGGCCTGGTCATTAATTAGCCTATTGAACCTAATTACTTTGTCCCCCTTTACTCCAGGCTATTCATGTTGAGCTTTCTCTCTCTTCTCTCTTCTCTCTTCTCTCTTATCTCTTTATCTCTCCATTTCAAAGAAAAAGGAGTAAAAACCCATGCGTCAACCTCAGAACTGAATTACACGTCCGAGAGGGTGTTAAAGAATACCTTATTCATCATTGGTTATGTAAGCTAGCTGATTAGGAGTAATGAGTAATAGCTGATTGAGAAAGGAGAAACTTTATGCCAAGTTCTCCAAGTGTGAGTTTTGGCTTAGTTCTGTGGCGTTCTTAGGGCACGTGGTGTCCAGTGAGGGGATTCAGTGATCCGAAAATGATAGAGGCAGTTCAGAGTTGGCCCAGGCCATCATCAACTACTGAAATTCAGAGTTTTCTCGGCTTGGCCGGGTATTATCGTCGCTTTGTGAAAGGCTTCTCGTCTATTACGTTGCCCTTGAATAAATTGACCTAAAAGGGTGCTCCATTCAGGTGGTCGGATGAGTGTGAAGAGAGCTTTCAGAAGCTCAAGACTGCCTTGACCACTGCTCCAGTTCTAGTTTTGCCTTCAGCTTTAGGCTCTTATACAGTGAATTGTGATGCTTCTCAGATCGGTATTGGGTGTGTCTTAATGCATAAAGGTAGAGTGATTGCGTATGCTTCGCGCTAGTTGAAGCCACATGAAAAGAACTACACTGTTCATGATTTAGAGTTGGCAGCTATTGTTCATGCATTAAGGATTTGGAGGCATTATCTCTACAGTGTGTCTTGTGAAGTATCTACGATCATCGGAGTCTTTAACACTTATTCAAACAAAAGGACCTAAATTTGAGGCAGTGGAGATGGTTGGAGCTGCTAAAGGACTATGATATTACTATTTTTTATCATCCCCGGAAGGCCAACATGGTGGCCGATGCGTTGAGTAGAAAGGCGATGCGTATGGGAAGCCTTGCATTTATTCCTGTTGGTGAGAGGCCTCTTGCAGTTGATGCTCAGGACTTGGCCAACCAGTTTGTGAGATTAGATATTTTGGAGCCTAGTCAGGTTCTAGCTTGTGTGGTTTCTCAGTCTTCCTTATATGACCGCATCAGAGAGCGCCAATATGATGATCCCCATTTGCTTGTCCTGAAGGACACAGTTCAGCACGGCGATGCCAAAGATGTTACTATTGGAGATGATCGGATGTTGAGAATGCAGAGTCGGATTTATGTGCCAAATGTAGATGGACTGCGAGAGTTGATTCTTGAGGAGGACCACAACTTGCAGTATTCCATTCATCCAGGTGCCGCAAAGATGTATCAGGACTTAAGACAACACTATTGGTGGAGAAACTTAAAGAAAGATATAGTGGGGTTTGTAGCTCGGTGTTTAAATAGTCAGTAGGTGAAGTACGAGCATCAAAGACCGGGCGGATTATTTCAGAGACTTGAAATTCTGGAGTGGAAGTGGGAATGTATTACCATGAACTTCGTAGTTGGACTCCCACGGACTTTGAGGAAGTTTGATGCTATTTGGGTGATTGTGGATCGGTTGACCAAGTTCGCGCATTTTATTCTAGTCGGTACTACTTACTCTTCGGAGCGGTTAGCTGAGATCTATATGCGCGAGATTGTTCACCAGGCGGTGTGCCAGTATTCATCATTTCAGATCAGGGCACGCAGTTCATATCACAGTTTTGGAGAGCAGTGCGGTGATAATTAGGTACACAGGTTCAGTTGAGTACAACATTTCACCCTCAGACGGACGGACAGTCCGAGCACACTATTCAGATATTGGAAGATATTCTACGTGCTTGTGTTATAGATTTTGGGGGTTCTTGAGATCAGATTCTACCACTTGCAGAGTTCGCCTATAACAATAGCTACAAATCGAGCATTCAGGTGCCTCCGTATGAGGCTTTATATGGGAGACGGTGTCGGTCTCCGGTGGGTTGGTTTGAGCAGGGTGAGGCTAGGCTATTAGGTATTGATTTACTTCGGGATGCTTTGGAAAAGGTTAAATTGATTCAAGAATGACTTCGCACGGCGCAATCTAGACAGAAGAGTTATATCGACCGGAAGGTTTGTGATGTTTCTTACATGGTAGGAGAGAAGGTACTACTCCGAGTTTCGCCTATGAAGGGTGATATGAGGCTCGGGAAGAAGGGCAAGTTGAGTCCTAGGTATATTGGGCCTTTTGAAATACTTAAGAAGATTGGAGAGGTGACTTATGAACTTGCATTGCCGCCTAGTGTATCGGGTGTTCATCCAGTTTCATGTATCTATACTCCGGAAGTATGTCGGAGATTCATCTTATGTTTTGGATTTTAGTACGGTTCAGTTGGATGGTGATTTGACTTATGATGTGGATCCGGTGGTTATTTCGGACCGGCAGGTTCGACAGTTGAGATCAACGAACATAGTTTCTGCGAAAGTAAGTGGAGAGGCCAGCCATTCAGAGAAGCCACCAGGGAGACTGAGTAGGAGATGCGGAGCAAATATCAACACCTATTTGAGACTCCAAGTATGATTCTAAACCCGTTCGAGGATGAATGTTTGTTTAAGATGGGGAGAATGTAACGATTCGGCCAGCTAGTTTAAGTATTACAGCCCCGTTCCCCCATTTACTGCTTATTTTGTGCTTTACATTTGTTATGTGACTTACCGGGGTAGTTGGTTTGGGTCCGGTGAGGTTTCGGAATGAATTGGAACACTTAGTTCCAAGGTTTAAAGCTTAAGTTGAAAAGGTTGACCGAATGTCGACTTATGTGTAAACGACCCCAGAATTGAGTTTTGATTATTCCAATAGCTCCGTATGGTGATTTTGGACTTAGAAGTGTGTCCGAAAAAATATTTGGAAGTCCCTAGGTTATTTTGGCTTGAAATGGCAAAATTAGGAAATAGAAGGTTTGGAAGTTTGTTCAGGAGTTGACTTTTTGATATCAGGGTCGAAGTCTAGTTCTAAAACTTTTGATAGGTCATTTATGACTTGTGTGCAAAATTTGAGGTCAATCGGACTTGATTTGAAAGGTTTCGGCATCGAATGTAGAAGTTGGAATTCGTTAGTTTTGATTAGTCTTGAATTGGGGTGTGATTCGTGGTTTTAGCGTTGTTTGATGTGATATGAGGCCTCGACTACGTTCATATGATGTTTTAGGACTTGTTGGTGTATTCAGTTGAGATCACGGGGGCCTTGGGTGAGTTTTGGATGGTTAACGGATCAAAATTTGGACTTAACCAGCTGCTGGAAAAAGTTTTCCTTCTAGTGCAATCGCACATGCGGAATGTTGCTCACAGAAGCGAGCTTGGCAAGCGCAGAAGTGGGCAGGGGGCTAGTGAGACAGTGGTCGTAGGTGAGAGGGAATTTCCGCACCTACGTGATCGCAGATGCAGATGGGGAATCACAGAAGCACAAAGTCCGCAGAAGCGGACTCGGTCTAGCAGAAGCGAGCCCGCAAAAGTAGCATCAAGGTCGCAAAAGCGGAGGCAGTGGAGGCCTTGGCAAATGATCTCGTCCAATTTCACTCCTCTATTCGAGGTTATGAAAACGGTCGGTACAATAGTAATACCCAACAAAAGTCGAGTCGAATTCCGTAGGGAGCTACATGTATGGGAATTAGTAGTATATATCTTAACGTGTGAGTTTGCATATCAAAATTTGCACTTCCGCAAAAGTTGGTTTGTTTTAAATTCTAATTTAAACTACAATTGCAATTTAATAAATAGAACTAGGAAATTATTTTTGTTGTTTTTCAAATGTTGTAAAAGACCTAGGGCTATGATATTTGTCTAGGTGTTTGCCTAACGAGTTGTAAATTTCAAAGCTTGTTTTATTGGTCAGGGTGTATTATAGCTATCAACACTCGGTCACCCACTCAATACCTCTTGGCCAGAAAGTGAGTTTGCCCAATTTGGCTTTCTCAAATCCAAATGAGTATTGAACAAAACGGTTGATAAAAAGCTCAAGTCGGATTTTACTATCTCTAGGTTCAACCCTTTAATTAGGTTTATCAATCTCTCGATTGACCCATTTCTTGCTAGCCAAGTTCCCTTAGACTAAGTCTCTCTTTCTCAAGTAGAGACTAAGTCAAATTGGCATGAACTAATATTTGCAACCATTAATTTATCAAATAAAAGCAAGAACAAGGCTAAATAGTAAATACCCAACCATAAACAAGAAATAAATTGAACACCCATTAATTTTACACACTAGGGTTGGGACACAACCCTAGTAAAAATCTAGCTACTCATGTTTGAAATTGAAGAAAAAGAAGAAGAAATTATAATTAAACTCTTATTGCAAGTTTGAAAAGATAAAATCTATGTTAAAATAACTAAAAATATGAAAAACTACTAAAAGAAGTAAAGAGAAACGACTATTGTAGCTTCTGATATCCACCTAAAAATGTGAAACTTGTCTATTTATACAGGCTGGAAATTTCGGACAAAAATTCCTGTTCGGATGTTCTACGGCCCACAATTGCATGTGCGGTCCGCACTTTTCTTCAGCTTGACAGGATTGGAAGTCTGCTGCCGCATAATTCTGAACTGCGGCCGCAATGCACTCTTTCTGCGGTCCGCTCTTTTACATGTGCGACCGCACCTTGCTCTTCTACGGTCCGCACTTTTACATGTGTGGCTGCACAACTCTTCTTCTGCAGCCGCACAATAATTGTGCGGTCCACACTTTTGCTGGACTTGAATTGTAGATTCTCTGAACTTTTCTCTGACCCAGCTTCTGCGGCCGCACAATTCATGTGTGGACTGCACTTTGCACTAGTCTTTTATGGGTTTTCCTTCATAACCTGCGGCCGCAGAAGATATTCTACGGTCCGCACTTCTAAGCTTTTGTGCCCTTTTTTGTCGTTGAATTCAGATTACTCCTTCTTGAGTTGAATTTCATCTTGGGAGTTCATCTTTCAATATTCCTGCAATTAAGCACATTTCATCAGTTTTTGAGAACACAATTAAACGCTTTTGGACTAAAACAAAAGCTAAAAGGTGCTAATAAGTAGTCAAAATCCCACTTATCAGCAAACCGCAGAAGCAGTTGGTTTCTCGCGCATGCGAGACCGCAGAAGTGGCTAAGTGAGTCGCAGGTGCGAAACCCCTGGGCAGTATACATTTTGAAGAGGTTCCAAGCTTTTGCCATTGTTGGACTTTTCAAGCACGGTTTGGGGTGAGTTTTCAGAGGGAATTCACGGGAAATCTTGAGGTAAGTCACTTGTGATCATTATTAGTCAATAATATTGAATTATCATCGAGTATTCCAACTAGATTACGTGTTTTTGAGTTGTAATTCGAGAAATTTAGAGGTCGAGTTGATGTCGGAATTTGGTAAATTTGGTATGGTTGGACTCGTGATTGAATGGGTGTTCATATTTTGTAACTTTTGTCGGGTTTCAAGACGTGGGCCCCATTGACGATTTTTGAGT
Organism: Nicotiana obtusifolia; assembly: GCA_002018475.1. Classification (NCBI taxonomy): domain Eukaryota; kingdom Viridiplantae; phylum Streptophyta; class Magnoliopsida; order Solanales; family Solanaceae; genus Nicotiana; species Nicotiana obtusifolia. Next base: position 71,464 of record MCJB01051752.1, read on the forward strand.
TGATTTTCAGATAATGTTGGAAAATTAGTATTTTCATATGGAATTGGTTCATATAATTTGTGTTGACTGTATCGAATTAATTGTGACTAGATACGAATAAATAATTTCATGGTTTGAGGTAAGCAACATTCCTAAACTTGGTTCTGAGGGTATAACTCTCTGAATCATGTGTTATGTGATTTGTTTGGAGATGACGCACATGCTAGGTGATGGGCGTGTGTGCGTGCACCATAGAGACTGTAACTTAATTAAATTCCGTAGAGTTGCATAATCAAATAATCATGTCATTATCCACATATCCTCCACGTGTTAGAGAAATTGAGATGTGACTCATATTAAAGCTCATGTTTAGGCTATGAACCAATAATTTTAGGACCCACAGAGGTCGTGTTGCTGTTGAATTAATTATTTAAAAATGTAATTTATACACAGTCACATCTATTATTTGCATATAATATCTCAGCCTCTGTTGTCAGTCATTGATTCATCATATCATTATGTCAGATTGATTTTCATGTCATTTTGAGCCCGAGAGACTAGAGATTGTGAGTGATATTTATGGGATCGGACTACACGCCGTAGCATGTTTTATTTATTTATTCCTAGATCTGGATATTGTAGTGTTTGGGTTGAAGGAGCCCCTCTAGAGTATGCACCCCACACAGTAAACGCGGTTGATTTTATATTAAGAGATGGATCTTCCCTGGGCATGGATCTTGCCCGAATGATTTATACTTTGGGATGGATTTTTCCGGGCATGGATCTTGCCTAATTATCTATATTGAGGGATGGATCTTTCCTTAGCTGGATTGGCCTTATACAGTACTGAATGATTGAGTGTCAGTGATATATATTTGGGGAAGGATCTTCCCTAGGCTGGATTGGCCATATACAGTACTGAGCGAATGATTATTCTGAGAGTGTGAGTACACGAGGTTTCCATTGTGGTACATCATATACATCATATATTTTGGAATGTAGATATAGAGATGTCATATTCCTCATATCATGCTGAATTTATATATTTTACTTGTATTGGGCTTATTTGTTGAACTTGAGAACATGCCTACATTTTTGTACTGTTATTTCTATATTGGACTGTACCTGTTGAGCTCGTCACTACTTTCAGTCCAAATGTTAGTCTTGTTACTTATTGAGTACATGGGGTCGATTGTACACATACTACACTCTGCACTTTGTGTGCAGATCCAAATACTTTTAGATACAACGGTTGCTAGATTTCGGAGTTTCATCTATTGGAGAATATCGAGGTAGCTGCTTGGCGTCCGCAGACCTTGACTCTCTTTCCTTTTAGTTATTTGTACTGTTCTACATTTCCATATAGTGTTTGTATCAGTCAGACTATGTTATCATTTAGATGCTCATGTACTTAGTGACACCGGGTTTTGGGAGTGTATTTGTATCAGTATTTGAGGGATTTTCTATTAATTTTAAGTATTATGTTTCAAACTTAGAAGATTATAGTATTTTATTGAGGTTATCGGCTTGCCTAGTATTGAGATAGGCGCCATCACGACATGCGAATTTTGGATCGTGACACCATCACTGCCTTCGTGGTCGCTGGAGGCAAAGTCAGCCAATACTTGCGACTTAATTGCAGTCCTTGGTTTATATTATATGTCGAACTCACTCATTTCGATGGCCCTTTTGGAGAATCTACCCGAGAGCTCAGGTTTATGAAGGATGTTTCGCAAAGGAAAAGTGGTCACCACGGCTATCGCGTGGCATTGGAAGTAGGGCCTCAGCTTCCGAACAGCGACTACGAGAAGCCAATTTCTCCAAATGTGGGTGGCAAGTTTCTGCCCCCATTAAAATTTTACTAACATAATAAATGGCAGATTGCATACATTTCCTTTGCTGATGAAGACCGAAATTGCATTCATCTCCCTTGCCGTCAGTTAGTCACCTCTTATCTGCTTAATTCCTTCAGGTGTTGGAAACTTCAACAATTGATGATATGTTGATGGTACAGCTTTCATCTCGTGCAACCATGGCCTTCCCCGAATGATGTTAAATTCCATATTACCATCTACCACTTCGAACAGAGTTGTTTTCGTTACTCCTTCGGCATTTGTGAGTAATAAAATTTATCCTTGGGTTGTCACGCTCGCAAGATTGAATCCTACGAGGAGCTTTGTGGACGGAATAATGCTTCTAGTAAGTTTATCTTGCTCCAATACTCTCCATTGTATGATATTAGCCAAACTCCCTGGTTTTACTAGAACACGTTTAATCTTAAAATCTATCATATTTAAGGAAATTACCGGTGCGTCGTTGTGTGGTAGCAGCAATCCATCTGCGTCCTCCTCCGTTAAAGTGATATCGTCTTCCTGAAGCCTTTTGCTATGGGTTATGGATACTTTCGTCTTCTTTGCTGCTGAAAAGGTGACCCCGTTGATCTTCTTCCCTCCAAAGATGACGATCGCAAAACACACACTTAAATTATGCTCGCTAGTCAAAGATAGTATAGTATAATATCGTATCCACATGGATTGGATTTAAATAGTATTCTCGTAGTTTCTAGCTTGATTGCTATCCAGGAGGATCAACAGTTGAGATTTATATAATTAACAATAAAATTTATCTAAGAATCTAAAATCTACAGCTATTGACTGGTGACTATCGAAACAAGGAATAAGCAATTAAGGTTATAAGTGGAAGAGGATAGGGTTTTGACAGAATAAGTGCAAGATAATTGTTCGGGATCTAAATCTAGCTAATTCACTTCCAATGTTCAAGTGAGTCTCTCGAATTCACTCTATTATTAGTTCAAACGTTCAGCAAAAACTCCTCTCTCGATTAAGTCTTAACCTCACGAGATGAACCAATCTAAGCACTGTGAAGATATGCAAGAATGCATAGTGAGTTGGTCTTTAGGAAAATCTCTTTTGATTATTCTCCTAACTATATTTAATCAATGATTCAACTAGCCTCTTTCGATACTTAGAAGAATCTATGAATTTAACCAACAATATAATGCAAAGATATCACAAGTTATGCCTTTTTCGATTACAAGAACAAGTGGATATAGATGCAACAACTAAATCTTATAAAAATGATTCAAATATATAAAAATAGATTTATAATCCACAAACAATAATCAATATACCAAATCCATCAAAACCCAAAAGAATCTACTCCATAAACATGGAGAAATTTATCACAAATATTATTAAAGTATAGGAAAACATAGATTCAATCAAAACCCGGATCTTGAGTGAGGAAGGAATGATGAAATCCTTGTGCTTGTGTTCTTCCCACTCCTCCTTAGCTTCCTTCAGTCTCCAATCTGTCAAAAGTGCCAGAAATGGTGTTTTCTGGTGTATTTAAGCCGCCTCCCCATAAACCCCGGATGAAACTACCCTTTTTTAGCAGAAATGGGAAGTCACTCTAACATTTTTGTGCTACCGCATCGCGCTCCCCGCCATGCGGCGCGCCTGTAGAGAATTCCATAAAACTTTGAAAAATCAATTCTGCCCATATTTTGCACTGCCGCGTCGTGCCTTGCGGAGCAACTGTGCATTTTTCTTAGAGTGAGTTCGCTTCTCCAATTTTTGACATCCAGACTTGGTCCTCGGCCCTTGAACGTGATCCTGGTTTAATCTCTTGGGCTTATACTCAAACTTCAAAGCTCCAAATAGCTCGAATTTGCTCCGCAACATCTAAATAACTCAGAATCACTCATGCACGACATAAAACACACAATAAGTGCAAACCACTACTAATTAAAGCTCAACACAAGTAAAGTGCATTGAATTAGAGTGCAATAAGTGACTAAAATACGGGATTATAGCCTACCATCAACACCCCACACTTAACCATTGCTCATTATCGAGCAACCAAACTACACCTCACATAGACACGACCTTTTAAAACAACTCTCCTAACTCATCACACCAAGAATAATCAAAACAGATTAAGCACAATACCTTAACATCCTCGCCTCAGGATTTGACTCAAAAGCACCACGTATTTTTCACATCCCGCTCACTTACTCTAACGCAGAGCTTAATGGCATTACCTTTCATTCTTGAATCAAGTGCCCTCACACAACAATAGAGATTAGTTACACACATAACAAAGTTTAACAACAATTGGGAACTCAAGATAGAAATAATTCACTCACTCTCAAAAACAACATTCATATGCCACAAAAGATGCACCATAGGCTTGCCCGTAGTGTATTACTCTACTAGTTGAGCTCATTCAGTCAAGGATCAAGTAGGACTTTATTTTGTTGTAATGTAAGCTGCGGCATGGGTAGTATATATTTGTATATAAGAGTGACTACACCTCCCTAAGCACTTTTAATACATACAATTTAACATCCAAAACCCCACACTTATGTCAAACCATAACTCTACCTTCACATCCGTATATGTCAACTCCCAACTTCTTTAAGCAGAAATACATCAAAAGTTACCACTATCAATGAATATTTGCACAACAATGCAACTATATTTTTTTCAATTCAAGTGGCTCTTATTTTTTTTTCAAAATAGTGCACCTTTCTCCTTATTTTATTAGTTCCACTCAAAAGCCAAACCAACACCCCTCACTTTAACTTTTACAAAGTTCATAACAATTTCATGTGCTCGGGAAAGGTAAAATGGGTAAGGCTTGTAATGTGGTTGCCAAAGAAATAAGATTACAGACTCAAAGGGGTTAACTAAGATATATAACAGTTAGGTGGGTACAACATATAACTGGCTCAACAAAGAAATGCCTATATCACTTCCAAGACTGAATAAAACTACTATTTCGCTTTGCAAACACATGGGGCAAGTTCTAGACATCAAATACAATGCACAGAATTCACAAAATCACACACACACATGGCACAAAACTTACTCATGATCAGACTCATCAAGACACTCTAATCAAAGTAGTTAAGCAAAGTTAAGATCATACAATTTATGGTGCTTATACAAGAGTCAAAAACTGAGTCTAAACGTCACAACTAAAGCAGTTAATATTCTCAAAGCATAATACAGTCAAGAGATATTGCTTTCATTTTAAATCACAGTACAAGGTTTCCTACTCCTAAAAAAATAGAAACTAACAACACCCGGTTCAAACAAAATCCTTGGAAAAGAATCACGGCACAAAGGAAAATAAAGGGGAATTATTACACTACCTAAGGAATACACTACCTAAGGAAATTGATTTAAAAAAAAATTCAATCAAACGACATAAAAACAAACGCACATTTACATATTTACATCCCCACCCCACACTTTAAATTGTGGCATGTCCTCATGGCACACAAATAAAAAGCAAGAGATAAAGAAAACTCCCCTGAACTTTTTCCGTTTCCGAGAACTTTGAACTCCATCCCTAATTCTGAATGCATTTTTAGCTTTCTCTCCCCGAGATTCTTTATGGAGCTCATCAGGCCAAAGTCCTTTAAGGGTATTTGCAAGACTTGCTCTTTTCTTTCTTTCTTGGCCTCATTTTGAGGGGTGGATTGTTTATGTAGGATCATCCTCATCTTGTTTCTGCATTCACTCACAAGATCAATCCCTATATATTCCTGTAAATCTCCAAAAATAAAATCCACATGATCAAGGTTAGAATAAGAAAATGAAGAAGAAAGGTCATGTGAGTACTCCTCTAGTAAGTCCAAGATTATTTGTTCCTCATTCTCTTCTACTAAAAATTGCAATTGTGGATAGGTGGATGGGGTTTTGAACTCTTCTTGTATTGCTTCATAATCAACCAAAGCCTCATTTTCAATCATTTCAGTTGAAATAGAGTCCTCTTGGAGGGTGGAAAACTCTCTCTATACATGTTCATCATCTGGGGTAGGATCATTTTCACATGGTATCTCTTCCATATATCCACCATCACAATGCAACGAGCTAAGTTTATTTACTAATTGATTCACTTGCATTGTTAGGTTGTTAATGGCTTCATCATCTTGTATAAATTTCTCTTCCACCTTATTTATGAACTTATACATAAGCTCTTCTAAACTACCATTCTCCTCTTGAGTTGGTTGTCTAACTTCGCTTTCATTCCAGTCATAATAAGGGTATTCATCCCAACTAGAGCCACAATTATACCCATATGAATCCTCATACCTATACGGACTAAAGACAAAGTGAGAGTGTTCAAAAGATGAACCATAGGAAGAATATCTATGTGCTTGACAATCAACCCATAGATGATTTCCACTGCATTTACAATACATAGCACACTGTAGATAATATTCAGCTGCTAACTCTTCAACCATTTTCTTCGGCTGGTTGTACTCCATCTTCATATCATTTAGAGTTCAATAACAAGAATATGCTCTCCAAGATTTCATCAACAAAAAAGAATCTAGAAGAGAATTTAACCAAACAAACTAAAATTAAAAGAAAAAATTAAAAGCTAATTCCTGAATTAGCACTACAAACTACTTCAAACACTATTGATATCCAATCCCCGGTAACGGCGCAAAAATTTGACGAGCGCAAAAGACACACTTAAATTGTGCTCGCTAGTCAAAGATAGTATAGTATAATATCGTGTCCACAGGGATTGGATTTAAATAGTATTCTCATAGTTTCTAGATTGATTGTTATCCAAGAGTATCAACAGTTGAGATTTATATGATTAATAATAAAATTTAACTAAGCATCCAAAATCTACAGCTATTGACTAGTGACTATCAAAACAAGGAATAAGCAATTAAGATTATCAGTGGAAGAGGGTAGGGTTTTGACAAAACAAGTGCAATATAATTGTTCGGGATCTAACTCTAGATAATTCACTTCCAATGTTCAAGTGAGCTCTCAAATTCACTCTATTATTAGTTCAAACGTTCAGCAAAAACTCCTCTCTTGATTAAGTCTTAACCTCACGATATGAACTAATTTAAGCACTGTGAAGATATGCAAGAATGCATAGTGGATCAGTCTTTAGAAAAAACTCTTTCGATTATTCTCCTAGCTAGATTTAATCAATGATTCACCTAGCCTCTTTCGATTACTTAGAAGAATCTATGAACTCAACCAACAATATAATGCAAAGATATCACAAGTTATGCCTCTTTCATTACAAGAACAAGTGAATAAAGATGCAATAATTAAATCTTCCAAAAATGATTCAAATACATAAAACAGAGTTATAACCCACAAACAATCATCAACACACCAAATCCATCAAAACCCAAAAGATCTACTCCATAGACATGGAGAAATTCATCACAAATATAATTAACGTATAGGAAAACATAGATTCAATCCAAACCCGGATCTTGAATGAGGAAGGAATAATGAAATCCTTGTGCTTATGTTCTTCCCACTCCTCGTTAGCTTCCTTCAGTCTCCAATCTGTCAAAAGTGCCAGAAATGGTGTTTTCTGGTGTATTTAAGCTGCCTCCCAGGACGAAACTATCCTTTTTTAGCGGAAATGGGAAGTCACTCTAACATTTTTGTGCTGTCGCGTCGCGCCTAACGCCTCGCCATGCGACGGGCCTGTAGAGAATTCCAGAACACTTTGAAAAATCAATTCTTCCCACATTTTGCACCACTGCATGGCTCCTCGCTGCGCCCCATGCGGCGCTGTGCATTTTTCTTAAAGTGAGTTCGCTTCTCCAATTTTTGACATCCAGACTTGGCACTCGACCCCCGAACGCGATCCCAATTTAATCTCCTAGGCTTATACTCAAACTTCAAAGCTCCAAATAGCTCGAATTTGCTCCGAAACATCTAAACAACTTGGAATCACTCCTGCACGTTATAAAACACACAATAAGTGCAAAATTACTAATTAAAGCTCAACACAAGTAAATTGCATTGAATTAGAGTGCAATAAGAAACTAAAATACGAGATTATAGCCTACCATCAGAAGATCATGTTGATCGTTTGGCGTAGGGTATCTTCAACTTCTTTCGAGGGTTTCGCATTGTCACCGTTACGACCATAATTGTTCTTAGCTCGGTCACTCAAGAATTCTCTCAGGTCACCATCCTTCAATAATGTTGCTACTTCTTCCCTGAGGTGTCGGCAGTCCCCTGTCCGGTGGCCATTCGTCTCGTGGTATTCGCACCATAAGTTAGGATCAGATCTCACTGGTTTGGGGAACCGTGCTTTTTTTTTGATATTTCTCATGGCTGACACCAATTCCACTATATTGATGTTGAAGTTGTATTCCGAAACCTTGGGGTAAGAAGGATCCCGTGACCGTGAACCTTGACGCTTCTTATCCTACAGTGATCTAGTATTCCAATCGCGATCCGTCCTTCTGTCAATGGCGGACCTGTCCGCCGTCCGGAAGCTTCTGTCGCTGCCTTCCGTCTGTTCGTAAGGCAAACACCGGTCCCTCGAAGTCCGTCTATCCATGCAATAATCATCTTTTGATTTTCCTCTTTTCTTCTCCCGTCTTTTGGTCGACGATGGAAAACCAACCTGAACATCTTCGATCCTTATCTTTGGCTCGTACTGGTTGTGGACATCCTCCCAAGTCGTTGCTTGAAATTCAAGCAGGCTTTCCTTATGTTTCCGGGAAGCGTCTGAACTTCTTGGATTCAATCCCTTGGTGAATGCTTCAGCCGCCCATTCATCCGGGACAACTGGGAGCAACATTCTCTCCTTACTGGAATCGGGTAACAAATTCTCGTAGTAACTAGGACTCTCCTTGCGCAATCCTAAATATGTCGGCCTTTCGGGCCAGTACTTTTCTGGCCCCGACATGATCCATGATAGAAGAGTCTGCGAGCATTTCAAAGGAGTCAGGGCCTTTCAGCACCGGTGGCGCGCTCAGGATTTATTTCATGCGGGCATTCACTTCCCTCATAAACCGTAAAATTTCATTCTTGAAAGGATCGTTCTCGTTATTTAGGCCGGATCTGCTCCTCCCAGCCCCATCGGAGACAAATTCGCCCTAGGAGTGTTGTTTTTAACCCTCTGCATTGTTTGAATCGGGGGAGCATCGGGAAGAATCAAATCTCGTCTATTCGCATTATTCGAAACCCCCAACAATGCCTGCTTCAACTCTATCATAATCTTATACTGTCGCGTGAGGTGGTCTAGAATGATCGCATGTTGCTCTTGCAATACCTTTACCGCGTCAACTACTTGTTCCTCCTCAGCATCATCGAGAGTTGTCCCCCGAACATGTCGAGGATATTGCCTGTCATGCACCGGTGTGGCGCCATTCCCCTCATTGTGCGTGTCACTGTTTGAGTCCTCGAAATGAGGCTGATCCCCTCGAATCTTGGGATTGTACGTATTGTTAACAGTATTATCTGCCATTTCTTATGATTTTTTTCTAAGACAAAATAATCAAAACACGTTAGTAAAAAAGGTAAAGATCAATTTAATCGCATGACTGTCTAGGCCCCACGGTGGGTGCCAAACTGTTTACTCGTAAAACGGTACAGTTGAATTTATACGCGATTTCTAGACAAGTGAATTAATTGATCCTGAAATAATAAAATAATTGAAGAATTATGTGATACTTAGCCTTGAGATGGAGACGAATAACAGAAACAACAGTTCCGGGAACAAGGTTTTCCGGGCACAACAGTAATGAAATCGAAAAGCAAGAAGGTGAGATTATATTGAACTTTGAATAGAATGTAACACAAGTTTTTCCAAAAAATTCCTCTCTTACAATGATAACTAAGCTCACTATTTATAGCTACGTCTAGGGAAGGAGTTCCTAGGATTGTGCTCCTCTTTTAATGCCAATTATGAGGGTCATTGATGAAGATGTAACGGTGAACATAAATGTCAAATTCTCTATAACGGGTAATCGCTCTTAATGCCACAAAATATTCTCTATTAAATGGCACAGGGCAAAGAGTATTTATCACATATTTATGAGCGTTATTCTTTCCGGTGACAAACGAAACAACTGCCTTCGGTCTTAGTCATACCCCCCCCCCCCCCCCC
>MCJB01051752.1:86793-99108 GCA_002018475.1 Nicotiana obtusifolia
TACTTTCTGCACTTGTGGGATTGTTAGAAGTAGAAGGAATAGTAACAAGATTAGGAATTATACCATTCTTGGCCTTCTCTGGCATATCATCAGCAGTTCCAACTTCACTTTCTCGGAAGACTACATCTCTGCTTCTAATGACCTTCTTCTTCACAGGATCCCATAATCTGTATCCGAACTCTTCATCTCCAAAATCCGATGAATATGCAGGGAACAGATTTATCATCCAGCTTTGTTCTCTGCTCCTTTGGTATATGTGCAAAAGCTCTGCAACCGAACACCTTCAGATGCGAGTAGGACACTTCCTTGTTGGTCCAAACTCTCTCTGGGATGTCAAACGCCAAGGGAACTGATGGACTCCTATTGATCAGGTAACAGGCTGTCTGAACTGCTTCACCCCAAAATGACTTAGGCAGTTTAGCCATTCTGAGCATGCTTCTCACCTTCTCTACAATGGTGCGATTCATCCTTTCGGCTACACCATTGTGTTGGGGGGTTCCAGGAACTGTCTTTTCATGTCTGATCCCATGGCTCGAACAGTACTCTTCAAATTCCCTTGAAATGTACTCACCTCCATTGTCACTTCGGAGACGCTTTAGCTTTTGGCCTGTCTCCCTTTCAACCAGAGCATGAAACTTCTGAAAAACTTGAAACACCTGGTCTTTGGTTTTCAAAATATAAACCCATAATTTTCGTGAAGCATCATCAATAAAAGTAACAAAATATTTGTTACCGCCCATCGATTCAATTTCCATTGGACCACAAATATCAGAATATACCAAATCAAGTATATTCAATTTTCTTTCAGACGATGTCTGAAATGAGACTCTATGCTGCTTACCAAATAAACAGTAGTCACAAGGTTTTACCGTTGTACCTTTGGCATAAGAAATGAGAGATTTCTTGGCAAGAATCTGCAATCCCTTCTCGCTCATATGACCCACCCTTTTGTGCCACAAATCTGTAGAAATCTCATCTTGTGCCGCGTTCAATTCACCTTGGCATATTTCTGCATTTGTCATGTACGACGAGCAACTCCTTTGCAATCACTAATGATCCCTTGGAGAATCTCCACTTTTGATTTGCAAAATAGTTCCTGTATCCATCTCGGTCTAATGCAATTCCCGAGATCAAGTTCATCCGCAAATCAGGTACATGTCGCACATCTTTTAGAACCAATGTGCATCCGACATTTGTTTTGATACAAATGTCACCAATCCCCGCAATCTTTGAGTAACTTGTGTTACCCATTCTTACAGTGCCAATATCACATGCTACATATCTGCAAAAAAGATCTCTTACCGGTGTGGCATAGTGAGATGTTGCTGTATCAACCACCCATTCCGACTCTGGACCTGATAAGTGCATGCATTCCTCTTCCTCATTTATAAAGAGGACAACATTATCATTGTTCTGCACCATGACGACCGTGTTGTCGTCATTCTTCTGGTCACTAGTTTCACATTTGCCCTTCCTTGGATTTGGGAAATCTCTTTTAAAGTGACCTGGTTGATCACAATTGTAGCAATTTCTGGCTCTTGATTTGGATCGGTTCTTAAACTTCCCACTAGCGCTGGATCTACCATAGTTGCTCGAACTCCTTTGATAACTCCTGCCTCTACTTTCTGTGATGAGAGCCTGTCCTTGATTTTCAGGCTTCTTTCTCATCTTCTCGTTGAGTAGAAGATCCGATGTGACATCTTTCAACTCAATGGTAGTCTTACCGTGCAGGATGGTTGTTGCCAGATTATCGTACGAAGATGGCAACGAGTTCAACAACAAGATGGCTTTATCTTCTTCCTCGATTTTTACTCCAAGATTGGCGAGCTGTGTGATTAGTCCGTTAAACACATTTAAATGTGACAAAAAATTCATACCTTCACCCATGTGTAGGGCGTATAGCTGCTTCTTCAGGTATAATTTATTTGTCAGTGTTTTGGACATGTATAGGCTTTCCAACCTTGTCCAAATGCCACGTGCGGTGTCTTCATCAATGATGTTATTTACCACATCATCTGATAAGTGCAGTCTGATTGCACTAGCAGCCCTTTCATCCAAGTCAGCCCAATCCTCAGCTTTCACAGTATCGGGCTTTTTGGCATCAGCATGTAGTAGCTTGTGTAATCCTTGTTGGATGAGCACATCCCTCATCCTTCTTTGCCATATTGAAAAACCGCTATCTCCGTTAAATTTTGCTACCTCGTACTTTACTCCGGACATTTTTATTTTTCACCGAGTATAGTACTACAGATAGTGAATAGTATTTCTGTGAACGAGCAGAACATGTGCTCTGATACCAGTTGTTGGGAATAAACCCCCTACAGAAATAATATTCACAGTAATAAAAGCGGAATAATAACGTAGCACCGAGATACGGTAATTAACAAGAATAAAAGAGTGACAACGACACCAAGATTTTTACGTGGAAAACCCTTTTGAATAAGAGAAAAAACCACGGCTCGAGACGAGCAACTGATATCACTATAGCAAGGAATTTTACACTTTGTAGATCCGAGTAAAATACTCCAAAGACCACAACAACACTCAAAAGAAACAACCCTCTTTTGATATTCTCACCTCACTATAATATCGCTCACTCTCTATTTGTTCTCACAGACTTGCCTGTGAGACCTCACTCTTTCTTTCTCTCTTTGTTGGTGTATAGAAATGAGAGTTGAAGCTCTCCTTTTATAGCTGAAGCCTCACTCTCTAAGCCTACTATATTTGATAATTTGCACACACTTTTCCTTCTTTTTCTTCAATGTCAACAAAGTTGGCTACCAACCAAAGAAATTCAACAAAGTTGGCAACCAACCAAAAATATTCAACAAAGTTGGCTACCAACCAAAGAAATTCAACAAAGCACATGCCTATTACTTTGTCTTTTGAATGAGATGGAACTTATCAGGTTCAAAACCTTTGTGAGGTTGCTAGTTCAATTCCTACCGGTCATAGTCCCTTTTCCTTTTTAAACCCCTTTAGCGGAAATCCTACTTCCGCCATTGGTAGCGGCAACACTTTCTTGTGCATGATTATAATTAGTGATTAATATGATACTTAGGCAAAGTTAAGCATTTCCATTATGAAAAACAGTTTAGTGATTTCAGGTGATACTTACACAAAGCTGAATTACTCTTTCGTGACAATAATAGTTCAATGACTTTGGTTCGATAAAATGAACGTTGACTGACCATCCATGAAATTTACTCTGAATGTGAACTTACATAGCTAAGAAGATCTTCATCTCCATCTGTTTGGTAAAATGAGCTATTCTTCTTTCCACTTATGATCTCCAAAAGTAGAACACCAAAGCTGAAAACATCTGATTTAACAGAATATTGTCCATGCATAGCATACTCCGGCGACATGTAACCGCTATAGTACAACAAACAAGAAGAAATGTTAAGCTAGAAAAAGGGTATTTTTTAAAGGAAAACAGACCTTTAACAACTTTCAGATTCTTAATAGAAGTTGCAAATGTGCCTATATTCAATGATTCAATGGGCAATGTGAAAAGAGAAACAATAGAATCTAACTAGAGAGGAAAAGAGGATATATTAACATAGCTAATTCAAAACTTACTATGTCCCAACAATCCTGTTTGTTATTTCTTCACTTTGATCAATTCCAAATATTCTTGCCATTCCAAAATCTGATATTTTGGGATTCATATCAGCGTCTAACAGTATATTGCTTGCTTTGAGATCACGGTGTATAACTCTTAGACGCGAATCCTCATGAAGGTAAAGTAGTCCACGCGCAATCCCTCCTATAATCTTGTAACGTCGAAACCAATTCAGTAGCTGCTGCTTTTCAGGATCTAAACATTTATCAGAAACAGAATTAGGTTTAGGCAAAAAGGTGTAAATCTTGGAATCAAGAAAACTAGCAATGACAACTTGAACTACCTCGTAAAGATCTTAAGAAATCACTCTAGGTAAAATGTTGCATGTAAGTTGCATAAGCTAGATTTTCACTAGATTAAGTGAATGCATCTTTGTGATAGATAGGCCAAAAAGAGGAAAAAGGATAATTTGGTGTACTAAGCTCCGGCTATATGTACGATCCGAACACAGTCTTACCATGACTTTTTGCAAGAGGCTATTTCTTTCCATAATAATTAATTTTAGCAACAAACTCAGTGTTATCCCACAAGTGGGGTCTGGGAGGATACTCTGTACGCAGACCTTACCCCTACCTTGTGAAGATAGAGATTTTATTTCCGGTAGACCCTCAGCTCAAGGAAAGCATAGTCGCAATAGTGTTGAAAACAAATACAATCGTGTAGAAGCCATGGAAAAGGAGGCAGTAACAACAGCAAGATAATAAGATAATAATAAGATAATAAAATAGCCGAAGTAAAAGAAACATGTAGTAATAGAAATCTAAGGATATGAAAATACGAGAATACAATTACTACTGACATGAAAGATTTTAGCAACAAGAAGAATAAAATGAATGTTAGCAGATTGAAAGTTGAAACCAACCAAATAAGAAATAGTCAAGGCTTTTGTTGGGAACAAACTCATAGACAAGTAGCTTTTCCTCTTCTTCAAAGCAATATCCCAGTAGCCTCACTAAATTTCTGTGTTGAAGCTTCGCGATCAACACGATCTCATTCTTAAATTCTTGTGCACCTTGCCCTGAACTTCTCGATAGCCTCTTCACAGCTATCTCTTGTCCACTAGGAAGTATACCCTGAGTGTGTAATAAGATATCAAATTATCATACAAGTTGAGAATATAAGGGAAGATGGACTGAATTTGGCAATATTTGGGCGTATTTGGTACGACTGAAGTCATTTTTGATGAAAAATAAGAGAGAGAAGTCACAATGGAAAATGACTGTCGTGGAAAACATTGTTTTGGAGAAAAACAATCGTCGCAGCAAATACACCCATTATGTTCTAAAATTGAATTTACCTTGTAGACAACACCAAATCCGCCTTCACCAATTTTATTGTCAGCTGAGAAGTTAGTCGTCGCAGCTTGAATAGTGGTCAACTGATATTGCAGGGATTCAGCAGTTGAAATTTCATTTCCATCTATACAAACAAATAAATTCTCAGAGTTTCAGCAGCTGCTTCTTTGATTACTTTTAGTAACAGCACTACCAAAAAAATTGGAATTAACTACGAACTTCATCGCTAATCTGTTGTGGGACGAAAATTATTCTAGTTATGCCAATTTACCTGTCATATCTTTTGCAATATTGAATTCTTGCGGAGCTCTTCTTCTTAGCCAACAGAAACCAAAAATTAACAGTAGCACTGAAACAGCAATCGGAACAACTATGGCAATTATTACTCCAGATGCAATTCCCCCTTTTCCTACGTCAGTTAAACAGTGTTTTATTCAAACGTTAAACTTTAAATTAGGAAAGAAATATAAGGTCCCGAAGAGGAAACCGAAACAATAAATAAGTCATTAGAATTCACTGCGGTTGTCATCACCATTGTAGTTCTTTTTAAACTGCTGTGATTATGCTATCCCTGAGCTGAGCGGGGAACAGCCTCTCACTTTTACAAGGTAGGAGTAAGGTCTACGTATGCACTACCCTTTTCTACACTCCAATTGTGGGACTACACTGAGTATATGTTATTGTTGTTTTTGTCACTAGATACGGAGAGGCAATGCGAGACAGAGACAGTATTTATAATTTAAACTTACCTCAAGGTTCTCGGAGTGAATTCATAGTAGTTTTTATATTACAATAATAACAACAATAAACTCAGTGAAATCCCACAAGTAGGGTATGGGAAGAGTAAAGTGTACGCAAACCTTACCCCGGTAGAGAGGCTGTTTCCGGAAGACCATCGACTCAAGAGAAGTGAAAATGAAACAATAAACAGACAGTAACAACAGCAAGGTAATTAGACACGGGCGCAAATGGAGCAACGTGCAATAACAAAGTTCTAAGAGTACGACACTATAAGAATATAGTCATTCTAGTCGGAAATCATGACACAATGTGTAATAGCAAGAGGTTAGGAATAGGAAAATACAAGACTAGTACTATAGTAGTTTTTATATTATAGGTTCAAAATTTAACTTTGCTGAAATTTTAACGATTTTATTATATGTATTTATTTTCCATTTGAAAATATTGGGTTCAGACGAAAAAATTACCTGTAGTAGGACCGGGCTGTGAAGAAGGAGGTTGCGGAGAAAGGCGAACTGGCGGCGGAGGTGGTGGCGCGACGGCAGTATCGTTGTAAAAAGGATACAACTCAAAACGAACAGTACAGCTAGGAAAAAGAACTCTACCACCTTTTTTACCATCACTTGGTAAATATCCAATAGCAGTTCTCAAGCAAAGGTCACAAGAAGAATCAGAGAGATCAGGAGTGCACTGTGCAAGTGTATAAAGTATCTCTAGTGCTGAAAAATTGGCTTCTTTAGTAGCTAACATTTTCCCATCATTTTCCTTTGCTGCCAATTTTTTTATTTCAAACATCATGCTTCCAAGTTTTGACACAAACCTTACTGGTTCACTAACCATTTGGTGATTCGGCAGAACATATACACCTGATTCACCACAGTAGCAAAAATAGATCGATTTGAGTGAAGTTAAAAGCTTTCATCGTACCAAATGACAGGAGTTTTTCCCTTTGGACTACATTTTTCTATGTTTTCTTTAGAAGTAGGTGTGAGTTTTGACAAACATAATGTGGAAAAAAATCCAAGAATTAACCTAAATAGTCACTCACCCAATCGTTTAAATTAAGAATAGGTAGCCAGACGCGAACCTACCCATTGGGCAGGGGTTATCGGCCCCCGGTAATATTTATTGGGGAAAAAGCTTAGTGGGACCATGATACTTGTGTTACTATAAAAGTTTCTCACTAAAGGTAATCAGGTAAAATAAAAAATTTAAAGTTAAATTAAATCCCAGAAATTGCAACAATAAAAACTGCACAAGACACCAAAAATAGACAAAAAAATAATAGCGGACACCTTAAAAAATTTGAGTTACAAATAATAAACTGCCCAAAATAGATTCACCTGATACATCTACTATGCCAAAGATAGGTAAATTCGAGTAACGTAACATGCAGTCGTCGTACCAAATTACAGCAACCTTTTGCTTTGGACAGTTTTCTAAGATATCATTACGAGCTGTTGTAACACAGTTTTGACAATCATCTGGTGCAATATCTCCTATACATAAAAACAAGCCATAAACTATTTCTGAATCCGTACGGCCAACTGTAGAGTTGTAAAATCCATTAGGCCGAGAAGCATTAGAGGATAAAGATGATAATAGAACATTGAGATTAGATCTGTAAGTGCTGTTGGGACTGTAAGTTGTTGTATTTGGACAGAAAAAATAAAGAGCAGAAGAACTGACTTGGCTATTTTTTAGGCAGAAAATCAAGAAGATGTTGCTACATAACAGAAGATTTCTGAGAATATTGAAGTTCATCGCCATGATATGTTAGAATAATATCTGGGGCTTGTGGGATATCCTCGGATTATAGTTTTTTCTATTTAACATAGTTATGTGAAGATATAGTGAGAACGTCTTTTTTGTTTGTTTTCCATATGGTGTCCGGTTCAAGTTTGGCCGAACAGAATTCGAATTTATGCCGGAAAGTCTCATATAAGGGGGTAATGTGGTCCTTTTTAAACTGCTGTGATTATGCTATCCTTGAGTTGAGGGTCTATTGGAACAACATCTCTACCTTTACAAGGTAGGAGTATGGTCTGTGTATACACTACCCTTCCCAGACTCCAAATGTGGGATTACACTAAGTATATGTTATTGTTGTTTTTGTCACTATATACGAAGAGGCAATGCGAGACAGAGACAGATTTATAATCTAAACTTACCTCAAGTTTCTCGGAGTGAGTTCATAGTAGTGTTTATATTACAACAACAACAACAACAACAAACCCAATGAAATCTCACAAGTAGGGTCTGGGGAGGGTAAAGTGTTATGGCGACATTATATAAATGTCGTCATAAGTCAATTAAATGTCATAAATTTTTTTAGCGATTTTTATTTTACACTTAAATCAAATATCGGAAATTTCAATGTCACTAATTTTACGACATTTAAATTAGTGTCGGTAAAAATTTAGTGACATTTATTTGACGTTTATCAAATGTCAACAATTTGAGCTCTTGAACTATCTTGTTTGCGACATACATAGAAATGTCGGATAAATCGTTTGCACTTTTTGACATATTATTTGAATATCAAAATCATTATTTATGTTATGATTAAGAAGAAAAATATTCCCTTTTTGTTCCTTTAAGTATTATGTAGAATATGTAGTAAGAAAGTAGAAAACAAAGAATTACCTATTGCTGATCTTACAGTACTACAAACATTTTTATTCATTTCAAAAGTTTCAAGAGTCGTGCACCAAGACGATTCAAACAAAACAATGAATTACTTTAACATATGACTACATAACCATAACTTTTCTCTTATAATTTCCAAATACACCAACATAATTTAAAGCTTCAGCATCCATTTATTTTTCTAGATGAAGTGTTCCATAATTTCACCAAATCAAGATTCCTTCACATTATTTGATCTCACGAACTTCAAAATCTGATGTATCCAAGATCTGAAATTAAAAAAGAAACTGATTATGGGAAAAGGGTAAGCAACAATATAACATTTTAACCTCATATGGAGTAATATCAACGTTATTAGACTCTTTTGCAGGAAATTCACCTTCAAAAAGAAAAGAAAAATAAACAACAAGAAAGAAAAAAGTTCAAGAATTTCAGTTACCAAAATATCACAAATCTCATTTCACTCGAAAAGAAAAATCCTAACGTACATAACACGAGTTAGAGTAGATGAATCTGATTGCAAATCGAGATTCTGACAGCGGTAATTGCTGAATTTTAGTTCTAGCAGGCGGCCCTTCTAGGTCTGAAACGAATCAAAAGAAATCTCAAGACTAGAGATGGCAAATCTAGGGTTATCAACAAACAGTCAAAAGCAGTCAAGAAACAAAATACAGAAGATTGAGATTTACAATACTTATACTGAAAGAAAATCTTACCGGCGGATTGGGATCAGAATGAGTGAAAGATATGGAGATGAACTAATGAAGTTTCACAGTTCTTACGTAAAAAGAATATTTTTAACTTTCTTATGTACTTCTGTAAAAAAGACGAGAAGCTTAAAGGCCCATTAAATGTTTAAAGTTATTTTTTCTTCTTGGAGAAAAAATTATTTTTGACATTTGTTATAGATGTTACTCCCTCCGGTCCACAATAAGTGATCAATTTGCCTTGAACACACCCATTAAGAAAATACTAAATTCTAGACAAAATAGTTAGTGTGACTGAACTACCTTTAATTAAATGTTGCAACATAGTTATAGTATAACTTACTGCTCTTCTAAAATCACTACATTATTCAAAATAAAATAAGAAACTTGTGCTAAAATTTCAAGAACGTCTTTGAAAAAACAAACTGGAATAGTTGTTCTCGAGTCTTTGAATGACTTTTCTGCTATTTAATTTTAATAATTTAATGTGAGGAGTAAAAGAACTTTAGAGATACGTACATAAGAGTAATTTTGAAAAAATAAATTGAATTTTTTCTTGACTACCCTTACCTTATGAGGGTAGAGAGGCTGTTTCCGGAAGACCATCGACTCAAGAGAAGTAAAAATGAAGCAATAAACAGACAGTAACAATAACAAGATAATTAGACACGCGTGCAAAAGAAACAACGTGCATTAACAAAGTTCTAAGAGTACGACACTATAAAAATATAGTCATTCTAGCCGGAAATCATGACACAATGTGTAATAGCAAGATGTTAGGAATAGGAAAATACAAGACTAGTACTATAGTAGTTTTTATGTTATAGGTTCAAAATTTAACTTTGCTGAAATTTTAACGATTTTAGTATATATATTTATTTTCCATTTGAAAATATCGGGTTCAGATGAAAAAATTACCTGTAGGACGGGGCTGTGAAGAAGGTGGTTGCGGAGAAAGCCGAACTGGCGGCGGAGGTGGTAGCGCGACGGCAGTATCGTTGTAAAAAGGATACAACTCAAAACGAACAGTACAGCTAGGAAAAAGAACTCTACCACCTTTTTTACCATCACTTGGTAAATTTCCAATAGCAGATCTCAAGCAAAGGTCACAAGAAGAATCAGAGAGATCAGGAGTGCACTGTGCAAGTGTATAAAGTATCTCTAGTGCTGAAAATTTGGCTTCTTTAGTAGCTAACTTTTTCCCGCCATTTTCCTTTGCTGCTAAATTTGCTATTTCAAACATCATGCTTCCAAGTTTTGACACAAACCTTATTGGGTCACTAACCATTTGTGTATTCGCCAGAACATATACACCTGATTCACCACAGTAGCAAAAATAGATCGATTTGAGTGAACTTAAAAGCTTTCATCGTACCAAATGACAGGAGTTTTTCCCTTTGGACTACATTTATCTATGTTGTCTTTAGAAGTAGGTGTGAGTTGTGACAAAGATAATGTGGAAAAAAATCCAAGAATTAACCTAAATAGTCACTCATCCAATCGTTTAAATTAAGAATAGTTAGCGCCAGAAGTGAACCTACCCATTGGACAGGGGTTATCGGCCCCCGGTAATATTTATTGGGGAAAAAGTTTAGTGGGATCATGATACTTGTGTTATTATAAAAGTTTCTCACTAAAGATAAATTAGATAAAATAGAAAGTTTAAAGTTAAATTATTTTTAAATATAGAAATGTGTCATTCTTTTTTCGAACGGACTAATAAGGAAAGTGTGTCAATTAAATTGAAACGGAAGGAATATATATTTTGGTTGACACCATTAAATTCAAATCTTAGGCTGCATTGGTCAGTGTAAGGGGCACAACTTGACTTTTAATGGATGTAATTTATGTGTGTATATACATATATATGGGTTTGAAAGTTAAACAATGGCTATTTCCCAAAAGAAAATGATAGCTTATTTTTGGGGGTAGGTTTAAGCTAGTCCCTTGAATTTTTTTTAAACAGTTTTGGTGGTTCAATTTTGCCAAAAGTGAGCAATTTGGCTTTCTGGTAAAATTAACCAGAATTTTGAAGAAGAAAAAAAAACTAAAGTAAAAATACTAGGAAAGTCCAATTAAATCCCAGAAATTGCAACAGTAAAAACTGCACAAGACATCAAAAATAGACGAAAAATAATAGCGGACACCTTAAAAAATTTGAATTACAAATAATAAACTGCACAAAATGGATTCACCTGATACTTCTACTCTGCCAAAGATAGGTAAATTCGAGTAACGTAACATGCAGTCATCGTACCAAATTACAGCAACCTTTTGCTTTGGACAGTTTTCTAAGATATCATTACGAGCTGTTGTAACACAGTTTTGACAATCAGCTGGTCCAATATCTCCTATACATAAAAACAAGCCATAAACTCTTTCTGAATCCGTACGGCCAACTGTAGAGTTGTAAAATCCATTAGGCCGAGAAGCATTAGAGGATAAAGATGATAATAGAACATTGAGATTAGATCTGTAAGTGCTGTTGGGACTGTAAGTTGTTGTGTTTGGACATAAAAAATAAATAGCAGAAGAACTAACTTGGCTATTTTTTAGGCAGAAAATCAAGAAGATGTTGCTACATAACAGAAGATTTCTGAGAATATTGAAGTTCATCGCCATGATATGTTAGAATAATATCTGGGGCTTGTGGGATATCCTCGGATTATAGTTTTTTATATTTAACATAGTTATGTGAAGATATAGTGAGAACGTCTTTTTTGTTTGTTTTCCATATGGTGTCCGGTTCAAGTTGGGCCGGACAAAATTCGAATTTATGCCGGAAAGTCTCATATAAGGGGTATGTTGTAACGACCTGGCTAATCGTCTTGTGAGTTACCGCTCCGTTTTCCCCATCTTCCGTCTCATTATGCTTCGTTATCCATGTTTTAGGTAATTTAAATTGAGTAATTTGCATTCGGAGTGAAATTGGTAAGAAATGAGACACTAAGTCTCTTTTAAGAAGGTTTAAGTTGAAAAAAAATCAACCGGATGTTGACTTATGAGTTAGAGGACTCGGATGTGAGTTCCGATGGTTCGGTTAGCTTCGGGAGGTGATTTATGACTTAGGAGTGTGATTGGAATTGGTTTTGGAGGTCCCATGTAGAATTAGGCTTGAATTGGTGGAGTTAGTATTTTGGCGATTTCCGGTTGTTAGGCGAGATTTTGATCCGAGGGTCGAAACGGAATTCCGAGAGTTTCTATAGCTTCCTATGGTGATTTCGGACTTAGGTGTATGTCCGGATTTGAAATTGGAAGTCCGTAGGACAATTCATCGCATTTTGGCGAATGTTGAAAA
>MCJB01051752.1:100401-128517 GCA_002018475.1 Nicotiana obtusifolia
TGTGATTGGAATTGGTTTTGGAGGTCCCATGTAGAATTAGGCTTGAATTGGTGGAGTTAGTATTTTGGCGATTTCCGGTTGTTAGGCGAGATTTTGATCCGAGGGTCGAAACGGAATTCCGAGAGTTTCTATAGCTTCCTATGGTGATTTCGGACTTAGGCGTATGTCCGGATTTGAAATTGGAAGTCCGTAGGACAATTCATCGCATTTTGGCGAATGTTGGAAAATGGAAGATTTTTGGAAAGTTTGACCGAGGAGTTGACTTTATGATATCGGGGTCGAAATCCAGTTCTGAAAATCTTCATAGGTCCGTTATGTCATTTATGACTTGTGTGCAAAATTTGAGGTCAATCGGACTCAATTTGATAGGTTTCGGCATCGAATGTAGAAGTTGGAATTTATTAATTTCATTAGGCTTGAATTGGGGTATGATTCATGTTTTTAGCATTGTTGGATGTGATTTAAGGCCTCGACTAAGTCCGTAATATGTTTTAGGACTTGTTTGTATATCCGGACAGGGTCCCGAATGGCTCGGGTGAGTTTTGGGTGATTAAACGGACTATTTCATCTTTGAAAAAGATAGAAAAAATCTGCAGAAAATTGCAGACTCATCAAACGTTGTTCGAGATATTGGACATGCCCATTTACCCTTCTCCACTTAATTATCAAGTTTTTATGCAAAGTTTCTAAACCTTGTACTAATAAGATATGTAAGAAAGCTAGTAATGAGAATTCTAGAAATTAATAATGTATTTGTAAGGTCATTTCAACAGAAATAATGTCATATAGATACTGCTTTCTGCTGAATTAAATGCTTAGTAAATGCATATCATGGAAAAAGCCTTATAACTCCACTCATGGGAAAATAGCAACATAATTTACCCTCTTAGTCTCACTCAATCACCTTATTCTTTCTTATTAGATATAGATTTAACACTATACAAATTTCTTACACCATCAGGTTAAGTTGACCTGCAACAGATAGCAACTATTTCATAACCTGCAACGGATAGCAACTATTTCACAATAGACGGTAAACTTAAACTCCATCATTTTACGAGTCTATCTTGGATGCAGTTCTGTAATGGATACTTCATTCTCAGACAATAATGGTAGTGATTTGCTTGTAGAATATTGATCTGATTCTACCCCTTTTGGTAGCATCTCTGTTCGACTACGAAAAAAGAATGCAGGTTGCCGAGGCGCCGGCTTGGTAACAGAGTAACTATTAAGCATGAGCACCACAGATTCCATTGTAGGCCTTTCAGTAACATCTTCTTGAACACATAACAATCCGATATGTATACACTGTATCACTTCATTTCTTGAGTATGACTCTCCAAATGTTGGATCCATTATGTTCAACGGCGTTCCGTCTCTCCAATTCTTCCAAACCTATAAGATTTATCGATCAAATGATTCAAAATTAGCATTAGCAAGCGACTTATCAAGCAGGAGTTGCATTTATAACTTTAACCAAGTATCACAGAAAGTCATAAACTATCATTTTATAACCAAGAAATCACTTAATTTTGCAATCATAGAAAGTCACATGTGGCGGCTAGGGGCGGATTTAGGGGGTAGAAGGGGGTCCACCGGAAAATTACACTGTATATATAAAACACAATTCATTTTATGCTTCTATATATTATATTTTGAATTCTCTGTCCAAAAACATAGCTCTGTAGTTAGGGGTTCAAAATCTTTGTGAGGTTGCTAGTTCATTCCTACTGGTCATAGTCCCTTTTAATTTTTAAACCCCTTCGGAAATCCGACTTCTGCCATTGTTAGCGGCAACACTTTCTTGTGCATGATTATAATTAGTGATTATGATACTTACACAAAGTTGAATTACTCTTTCGTGACAATAATAGTTTAATGACTTTGGTTCGATAAAATGAACATTGACTAACCATCCATGAAATTTACTCTGAATGTGAACTTACATAGCTAAGAAGATCTTCAGCTCCATCTGATTGGTAAAATGAGCTATTCTTCTTTCCACTTATGATCTCCAAAAGTAGAACACCAAAGCTGAAAACATCTGATTTAACAGAGTATTGTCCATGCATAGCATACTCCGGCGACATGTAACCGCTATAGTACAACAAACAAGAAGAAATGTTAAGCTAGAAAAAGGGTATTTTTTAAAGGAAAACAGACCTTTAACAACTTTCAGATTCTTAATAGAAGTTGCAAATGTGCCTACATTCAATGATTCAATGGGCAATGTGAAAAGAGAAACAATAAAATCTAACTAGACAGGAAAAGAGGATATATTAACATAGCTAATTCAAAACTTACTATGTCCCAACAATCCTGTTTGTTATTTCTTCACTTTGATCAATTCCAAATATTCTTGCCATTCCAAAATCTGATATTTTGGGATTCATATCAGCGTCTAACAGTATATTGCTTGCTTTGAGATCACGGTGTATAACTCTTAGACGCGAATCCTCATGAAGGTAAAGTAGTCCACGCGCAATCCCTCCTATAATCTTGTAACGTCGGGACCAATTCAGCAGCTGCTGCTTTTCAGGATCTAAACATTTATCAGAACAGAGTTAGGTTTAGGCAAAAAGGTGTAAATCTTGGAATCAAGAAAACTAGCAATGACAACTTGAACTACCTCGTAAAGATCTTAAGAAATCACTCTATGTAAAATGTTGCATGTAAGTTGCATAAGCTAGATTTTCACTAGATTAAGTGAATGCATCTTTGTGATAGATAGGCCAAAAAGAGGAAAAAAGACAATTTGGTGTACTAAGCTCCGGCTATATGTACGATCTGAGGAAGGATCGGATCATATTGGATCTACGTACACAGTCTTACCATGACTTTTTGCAAGAGGCTATTTCTTTCCCTAATAATTAATTTTAGCAACAAACTCAGTGTTATCCCACAAGTGGGGTCTGGGAGGGTACTCTGTACGCAGACCTTACCCCTACCTTGTGAGGATAGAAATGTTGTTTCCGATAGACCCTCAGCTCAAGGAAAGCATAGTCGCAACAGTGTTCAAAACAAATACAATAGTGTAGAAGCCATGGAAAAGGAGGCAGTAACAACAGCAAGATAATAAGATAATAAAATAGCCGAAGTAAAAGAAACAGGTAGTAATAGAAATCTAAGGATATGAAAATACGAGAATACAATCACTACTGCCATGAAAGATTTTAGCAACAAGAAGAATAAAATGAATGTTAGCAGATTGAAAGTTGAAACCAACCAAATAAGAAATAGTCAAGGCTTTTGTTGGGAACAAACTCATAGACAAGTAGCTTTTCCTCTGTTTCAAAGCAATATCCCAGTAGTCTCACTAAATTTCTGTGTTGAAGCTTCGCGATCAACACAATCTCATTCTTAAATTCTTGTGCACCTTGCCCTGAACTTCTCGATAGCCTCTTCACAGCCATCTCTTGTCCACTAGGAAGTATACCCTGAGTGTGTAATAAGATATCAAATTATCATACAAGTTGAGAATATAAAGGAAGATGGACTGAATTTGGCAATATTTGGGCGTATTTGGTACGACTGAAGTCATTTTTGATGAAAAATAAGAGAGGGAAGTCACAATGGAAAATGAGTGTCATGGAAAACATTGTTATGGAGAAAAACAATCGTCGCAGCAAATACACCCATTATGTTCTGAAATTGAATTTACCTTGTAGACAACACCAAATCCACCTTCACCAATTTTATTGTCAGCTGAGAAGTTAGTCGTCGCAGCTTGAATAGTGGTCAACTGATATTGCAGGGATTCAGCAGTTGAAATTTCATTTCCATCTATACAAACATATAAATTCTCAGAGTTAATTCCAATTTTTTTGGAATTAACTACGAACTTCATCGTTAATCTGTTGTGGGACGAAAATTATTCTAGTTATGCCAATTTACCTGTCATATCTTTGGCAATATTGAATTCTTGCGGAGCTCTTCTTCTTAGCCAACAGAAACCAAAAATTAACAGTAGCACTGAAACAGCAATCGGAACAACTATGGCAATTATTACTCCAGATGCAATTCCCCCTTTTCCTACGTCAGTCAAACAGTGTTTTATTCAAACGTTAAACTTTAGATTAGGAAAGAAATATAAGGTGCCGAAAAGGAAACCGAAACAATAAATAAGTCATTAGAATTCATTGCGGTTGTCATCACCATCGTAGTTCTTTTTAAACTGCTGTTATTATGCTATCCCTGAGCTGAGCGTCTATTGGAACAGCCTCTCTACCTTTACGAGTTAGGAGTAAGGTCTGCGTATGCACTACCCTCTCGGACTCCAATTGTGGGACTACACTGAGTATATGTTATTGTTGTTTTTGTCACTAGATACGGAGAGGCAATGCGAGATAGAGACAGTATTTATAATTTAAACTTACCTCAAGGTTCTTGGAGTGAATTCATAGTAGTTTTTATATAACAACAACAACAACAAACCCAGTGAAATCCAACAAGTAGGGTCTGAAGAGGGTAAAATATATGCAAACCTTACCCCTACCTTATGACGGTAGAGAGACTGTTTTCGGAAGACCATCGACTCAAGAGAAGTGAAAATGAAGCAATAAACAGACAGTAACAACAACAAGATAATTAGACATGGGCGCAAATGGAGCAACGTGCAATAACAAAGTTCTAAGAGTACGACAGTACAAGAATATAGTCATTCTAGCTGGAAATCATGACACAATGTGTAATAGCAAAAGGGAATAGGAAAATACAAGACTAGTACTATAGTAGTTTTTATATTATAGGTTCAAAATTTAACTTTGCTGAAATTTTAGCGTTTATATATATATGTATTTATTTTCCATTTGAAAATATTGGGTTCAGATGTAAAAATTACCTGTAGTAGGACCGGGCTGTGAAGAAGGTAGTGGCGGAGAAAGGCGAACTGGCGGCGGAGGTGGTGGCGCGACGGCAGTAATGTTGTAAAACGGATACAACTCATAATGAACATTACAGCTAGGAAAAAGAACTCTACCACCTTTTTTGCCATCACTTGGTAACTTTCCAATAGCATTTTTCAAGCAAAGGTCACAAAAAGAATCAGAGAGATCAGGAGTGCACTGTGCAAGTGTATAAAGTGTCTCTAGTGCTGAAAAATTGGCTTCTTTAGTAGCAAACTTTTTCCCCCTGCCATCATTTTCCTTTGCTGCCAAATTTGCTATTTCCTTCATCATGATTCCAAGTTCGGACACAAACCTTGTTGGGTCACTTACATTTTGTGTATTAACCAAAATGAGTTCACCTGATTCACCACAGTAGCAAAATAGATCGATTTGAGTGAAGTAACAAGCTTTCATCGTACCAAATGACAGTAGTTGTGAGTTGTGACAAACATAATTTGAAAATAAATCCAAGAATTAATCTAAATAGTCACCCACCCAATCGCTTA
The DNA here is from genome assembly GCA_002018475.1 of Nicotiana obtusifolia. Taxonomy (NCBI): domain Eukaryota; kingdom Viridiplantae; phylum Streptophyta; class Magnoliopsida; order Solanales; family Solanaceae; genus Nicotiana; species Nicotiana obtusifolia. Next base: position 105,794 of record MCJB01051752.1, read on the forward strand.
AATTAAGAATAATTAGCGCCAAACGCTAACCTACCCTTTGGGCACAGGTTATTGGTCCCCGGTAATCTTGAGGGCGCAAAAACTTAATGGGGTCATTATATTTGTGTTACTATAAAAGTTTCTCATTAAGGATAAATTAGGTAAAATAAAAAGTTTAAAGTTAAATTATTTCTAAATATATAAATGTATCATTCTTTTTTGAACGAGCTAATAAATTGTGTTATTTAAATTGAAACGGAATATATATTTTGATTGACACCATTAAATTCAAACTTAGGCAGCTTCATTGGTCGATGTAGGGGACAAAACTTGACTTTTACTGTGTTAGCTAGGTTTGATTCTGGCTCTAGCATTTGCTCAAATTTTTCTTCAATAGCGGTGCCCCGCAAATACGAGGTCCACCTCTAGTCATGAAAAATATGTAATATATATATGTATATACAAATCTATATATATGGGTTAGAAAATTAAACAGTGGCTATTAGTGTAAAGATCCCAAAAGAATATGATAGCTAGTCCCTTGAATTTTTTTATAAACAGTTTTGGTTCTTCAAGTTTGTAAAAAATGAGCACTTTTGGCTTACTGGTAAAATTAAGCAGAATTTTTTGAAGAAGAAAAAAAACTAACTAAAAACAGTAGGAAAGTCCAATCAAATCGATTTGAGTGAAGTTAAAAGCTTTCATCGTACCAAATGACAGGAGTTTTTCCCTTTGGACTACACTTTTCTATGTTTTCTGTACTGGTAGTTGTGAGTTGTGACAAACATAATGTGAAAAAAACACAAGAATTAACCTAAATTGTGACCCACCCATTAGCTTAAATTTAGAATAGTTAGCGCCAGACGCTAACCTACCTTTTGGGCAGGGTTATCGGCCCCCGGTAACCTTGAGCGGCAAAAGCTTAGTGGGGCAATGATATTTGTACGACTATAAAAGCTTATCATTAAGAGTAAATTAGGTAAAATAAAAAATTTAAAGTTAAATTGTTTCTAAATATAAAAATGTATCATTCTTTTTTGAACGGATTAATAAGAAAAGTGTGTCATCTAATTTGAAACAGAAGGAGTATATATTTTGATTGATACCATCAAATTCAAATCTTAGGTTGCATTGGTCGGTGTAGGGGCACAACTTGACTTTTACTGTGTTGCCTGGGTTTGATTCCGGCGGTAGCATTTGCTCAAATTTTTCTTCGATAGCGGTGCCCCGCAAATCCTTGGTCCGCCTCTAGTCAGGGAAAATATGTAATTTTTCAATTATCACTTGTAAATCTAGTTATTTTTGAATTTCACCTTATTTTTGGGAAGGTTTAAGATAGTCCCTTGTATTTTGTTAAACAGTTTTGGTTCTTCAAGTTTGCCAAAAATGAGCACTTTAGCTTTCTGGTAAAAATAACCAGAATTTTGAAGAAGAAAAAAAATTAACTAAAAACACTAGGAAAGTCTAATCAAATCCCAGAAATTGCAACAGTAAAAACTGCACAAGACACCAAAAATAGACAAAAAATTAATAGCGGACACCTTACACTACTAGAAAACAGCATTTTTGGGACCAAAAATTAGCGACCAACGTTGGTCTGCCACTAAAAGCGACCAACATTGGTCGCCAAATTAGAAAAAAAAATGAAAAAAAAAACTTAAAGCAATTAGCGACCAAAGTTGGTCGCCAATTGGTCGCTATATTCGTCAACATTTTGACCGGACTGGTCAGACCAATCTGGTCAAAGAAAATTCACAATTTGCGACCAATTTTGGTCGCAAAACTGGACCCAGGTTTAATATTAACGACCAATGTTAGTCGCTTATTGAAGGGAAATTTTATGGGGAGATAAGCGACCAACGTTGGTCGCTTATCTGGAATATTAAAATAAATCAGATTTTATTTTTTCGACCAACGTTGGTCGCTTATTGGAGGGAAATTTTATGGGGATATAAGCGACCAAAGTCGGTCGCTTATCTGGAAAATTAAAATAAATCAGATTTTCTTTTGGGGACCAACGTTGGTCGCAAATATAAAAGTATATATATTACTTTCCAATGCTAGAAGGACGAACACGAAGCCCTCCTGGTTGCTAGATGGTTTTGGGACTGATCTACAAAGGCAATGGGTAACCGCTGATTTCCTAAAGAAGAGCGAGCAAGGAAAGAAAGCTCGTGCTTCGGAGACGGGAGGCTCTCTGCACACTGGTGGTGCGATCAGCCTCGATTCAATAAAGAGGAAAATTGTACGTAATTGCTTAATTTAATTTTAATTTTCAACGTCTAATCTGTTTATTAACTAAAATTTATGATTTTTCAGGAGAAGAAGTTAGGCCGTCCGATGAGGCAAGATGAGTTATTCAAGAAAACTCATACTGTCAAGAAGAAGAAAGATTCGGACAAAGAAAGGTGGGTCGAGGACCGAGCCTCGACTGTACATGTAAGTTTTCAATTTTTATTAAGTACTTTGATTTAGTTTTATATAACTTTTGAATACTAATTTAATTTTTCTTATAGAGTCGCTTCACAGCTGAGTTGGAAGAGTTTGAACGCAGCCAGCCACCATCTTCATCGGGCGAACCAATCCAACCGTCGGACGAGGATGCTGAGAGACTATGGACGCAGGCGGCTGGCGGTCCAAAAGGGGGGAAGGTATACTGGCTTCCCGCTAAGCAATTCCACCGCTATAGGTGTGGAATGCAAGGAATAGGCACTTCCTCGCAAGCGGAGTCGCTTGATGGGGATAGCCTCTCCTCTATGCGGGAGCATGTAGCAAAGCTCACATCCGAGCTAGAAGCTGCCAAGGAAAGAGAGAAGGAGAGAGAAGGAGAGAGAAAAACTTAGAGATGCTCAGTTTGCTGCTGTACAAGAGCAGCTCAAATCTCTCTTGGCTTCTGGCTCTTTTCCGATTTCCCGATCACGTGCATCATCGCCGGATGATGCTCTTAATAATGACACTTCATCCGACGATGCCATGTAAACATTAGTAGACGTTGAATTGTATTAACAGTTTATATAATGTATATAAGTTCATTTGAACTTTATAGCTTGTTATTGTTTAATGTCGCTGTTTAATGATGTTGTTTATTGTTGTTGTTGTTATTCTCGTTGTTGTTTGTTGTCATTGTTGTTGTTTTCATGGCATAAAATGCTTATTTTAGGAATTTGGTAAAACTGGCAGGTGGTGTAGCTGCCAAAACAGGCAGTTTCTGGAAAAAATGAACCAAAAATAGCGACCAACTTTGGTCTCTAGTTGGTCGCTATTTTGCTGGAAAAAAATTGAATTTGCAAATTAGCGACCAACTTTGGTCGCTATTTTGGTCGCTAACTGCTATTTTTTATTTTTTATTTTTTTGTTTAGAGACCAACTTTGGTCGCTATTTTAGAATTTAAAAAAAAATATAATTAATTTGGGACCAGTTTTGGTCGCTATTTACCAGATTAAATTAATTTAAAATAAAAAGAAGCGACCAACCTTGGTCGCTAATTTGCGACCAAAGTTGGTCTCTACCTGTTTTTCCGGAATGTTTGGTTCTTTTGTGTTTGAGACCAATGTTGGTCGCAAATTAGCGACCAACTTTGGTCGCTATTTGTTTGTGACCACCTAAATACTGACCAGGCCATTGTGGTCGCTTTTCTGCAAATATTGACCAACTTTGGTCGCTTTTTTCGGTCGCTTTTCACCTGATTTTTAGTAGTGTTAAAAAATGGGATTTTTTTTTTTTTTTTTTGGCAAATTATAATATTTTATAAATAAAGATAACGGTCCATAAAAGGACAAGTACAAGTAAGGGGGACAATAGCTCGAGTAGTGTCGCCTATATGCCTTGGCTATATAATTACTCATCTGCGCCTCACATTGCCTCTGTAGCAGCTTCATGTAGAGGAGTCATGGTGTAGCTGCCGGCAATAGTGTCTCACGAGGGCATATAATCTAATAGCCGTTGGTCTGTATCCAAAGGCATAAGACCTAAGCAAAACATATCGAGCTAAACCTTACCTTACGAATCCTATTGAGGCAAATTGAGGTAAACCTTACCTTACGAATCCTATTGAGGCAAAAAAATTGGAGTTACAAATAATAAACTGCACAAAATGGATTCACCTGATTCATCCACTCTGCCGAAGATAGGTGAATTCGAGTAACGTAACAAGCATTCATCGTACCAAATTACAGCAACTTTTTGCTTTGGACAGTTTTCTAAGATTTCTTTACTAGCTGTTGTAACACAGTTTTGACAATTATCTGGTGCAACATCTCCTCTACATAAAAACAAGCCATAAACTATTTCGGACTCCGTACGGCCAACTGTAGAGTTGTAAAATCCATTAGGCCGAGAAGCATTAGAGGATAAAGATGATAATAGAACATTGAGATTAGATCTGTAAGTGCTGTTGGGACTGTAAGTTGTTGTATTTGGACAGAAAGATTTAAGAGCAGAAGAGCTAACTTGGCTCTTTTTTAGGCAGAAAATCAAGAAGATGTTGCTACATAACAGAAGATTTCTGAGAATATTGAAGTTCATCGCCATGATATGTTAGGATAATATCTGGGGCTCGTGGGATATCCTCGGATTATAATTTTTTCTATTTAACATAGTTATGTGAAGATATAGTGAGAACGTCTTTTTTGTTTGTTTCCATCCATTTGAATTTGCGTCGAAAAGTATTAAGGGGTAACGTGGTTCCTACCAAAAACGATTCTAAGGTTTAAACTTTAATCTATCCTAATACAAACATTAAATATGCTTACTTTCATGGTTGGAATCGGTAACTTATAGATGATGTATAAATAACTTATCATTAATCAAATGCTCTTACTGATGTAAGAAAGACTAAGAAGACTTGACTGTAAGAAGGACAAAGAAGACTTGGTTGTTACAGGTCAACAAATAGGATTTATTAGGCAGCTGTTGTTTTCGTTGTGTAATAATGGCTAATTGATGATGACTGAAGTTGAAAGGATGACTATAACTTGGAATTTAATTTCCCTCGTACTTTTCTCCACCTCATCAATTTTTTAGCATGGCAATTTTCCTACGCCTATGGCCAACTTTTATCACACAAAAGAAGGGCTGCCTGCACCTCAGTGTGACCTAGTGGTCTATTCAAATCTTGGTGGATATTTCATAGAATTGGTCGAGGACGTGCGCAATCTGGCTTGAACACTACAATTATTAAAAAAAGGGCTATCCTATTGTACAAAGCATTCGGCACTCACGTACATTCCGGAGAAGGACAGCACCTCAAGGAGTATAATATAGACAGTCTATCCTAATGCAAACATTAGTAACTACTTCCATGATTCAAATCAGTGACCTATAGGTCACACGAAATTGATTTTAATTTATTAGGACTCTCTTTCTTGAAGGAATGAAAAAGTCTCATAAAGAATAAATCTCTTTCATATGTCTGATCCTTGTCTTGGAGGAGAAGTTTTGTATTTCTATAAATTGACGCTTTCACAGCAATACCTATAATAACCTCCATAACGTAGTCTTCTAGAGAATTTTGTTTAAGGGAGACAAGTAGTTTCCTCAACGCGTATTTCCTCTTTGATCAATATATTAGCTTGCTTTTTCCTTTCTTAAGGAAATATAGGCTTTGTTCCAAACTTCCAATTATAAGGTCTTTATAATTTTGTCGATAACGACCCGGCCGGTCATTTTGAGTATTACAGCCTTGTTCCCTTATTTATTGCTCGTTTTGTGCTTTACAATTATTATGTGACTTGCCGTGGTAATTGATTTGGGTTCGGTGAGGTTTCAAAATGAATTGAGACACTTAGTCTCAAAGGCGAAAGCTTAAGTTGAAATAGTTGACCGGATGTTGACTTACGTGTAAACGACTCCAGAATGGAGTTTTGATGATTCTAATAGCTCCGTATGATAATTTTGGACTTAAGAGTGTGTCCAAAAAATTATTTGGAAGTTCGTAGTTAAATTAGGCTTGAAATGGCGAAAATTGAAAGTTTAAAAATTTGAAGTTTGAACGAGAGTTGACTTTTTGATGTCGGGGTCGGAATCCAGTTGTAAAAATTTTCATAAGTCTGTTACGTCATTTATGACTCGTGTGCATTGCAGTCAATCGAACTTGATTTGATAGCTTTCGGCATCGAATGTAGAAGTTGGAATTTGTTAGTTTCATTAGGCTTGAATTGGGGTGCGATTCGTGTTTTTGGTATTGTTTAATGTAATTTGCAGCATCGACTAAGTTCGTATCATGTTTTAGGACTTGTTGGTATGTTTGGTTGAGGTCCTGGGGGCCTCAGGTTTGATTCGAATCAAATTTGGACTTAACAAAAAATCTAGAAATTTTGGCCTTCTTGGTGCAATCGCACCTGCGGAATTTTGCTCGCAAAAGTGCGAGCTCGTAGAAGCGAGATAAGCATCATAGAAGCGGCCTGGCGAGGGGCTGGACAGTGTGCGCAGGTGCGTAGCTTTTGCTGCATTTGCAAAGCCGCAGAAGTGGCTTGTTGATCGCAGAAGCGTAAGGTCCGCAGAAGCGGATGGAGCCTCGCAGAAGCGAGTTCGCAGAAGTGACACCAACGTCGCAGAAGCGGAGGCAGGGGAAGTTAGGCAAAATCGCAGAAGCGATAGATTTTCTACAAAAGAAGAACCGCAGATGCGGTTAATTTTTCTACAGAAGCGAAACCTCTGGGCAGTGTACAAAAATAAAGGGTTCCGAGCTTTCGCCATTTTGGACATTTCCAATACGAGTTGAGGCGCTTTTTGAGCGAGAATTCACGAAAAATCTTGAGGTAAGTCATCTGTGATCATTGTTAGAAAATAATGTTGAATTATCATCGCGTATTTCGACTAGATTACGTGTTTTTAAATTCGAGAAATTAGGTCTAGGATTTCAAAATAAGAATTTAAGATTTGGAATTCGAGTTGATATCAAAATTTGGTAAATTCGGTATGATTGGGCTCGTAGTTGAATGGGTGTTCATATTTTTTAACTTTTTGTCAAATTTCGAGACGTGGGCAAAAGCATATTAGAATAAAGGACTTGCACAGTTTGAGATAAATAATACTTCTAAACTTGGTTCTGAAGGTATAAATCCAGAAAATACGTGTTATGTGATTTGTTTGGAGGTGACGCACATACTAGGTGACCGGCGTGTAGGTCTGCACCGCAGAAATTGTAATGTAATTGATTCCGTGGAATTTTGTACTCAAATAATCTTGGCATTATCCATGTACTTTCATATGTTAAAGGAATTGAGTGGAGATTCATATTAAAGATCATGTTTAGACAACGTGTCGATATTTTTGGGACCTACATGGGTCGTGTTCTATTGAATTATTTATTTAAAATGTAAAATTGTAAATCGTGTACTCACTCACATCCATCATTGCATATCATATCCAAGTTTTTGTTGTCATCCATTGATACATCATATATCATGTCAGTTTAATTTTCATGTCATTGAGAGCTCGAGAGACTGGAGATTTTGAGTGATATTTATGGGATCGGGCTGCACGCCGCATCATGTTTTATTTATTTATGCCTTGATCTGGCTTATTATAGCGCTTGGGTGTGACGACCCAGCTAGTCGTCTCCTGAGTTACCGCTCTATTTTCCCCGTTTCTTCCTTATTATGCTTCGTTATCCATGTTTTATGTAATCACGTTGAATAATTTGCGTTCGGAGTAGATGTGCTAAGAAATGAGACACTTAGTCTCTTTCAAGAAGGTTTAAGTTGTAAAAGTCAACCGGATATTGACTTATGAGTTAGAAGGTTTGGATGTGAATTCCGATCGTTCGGTTAGTTTCGGGAGGTGATTTAGGACTTAGGAGTGTGATCGAAATTGGTTTTGGAAGACCGGTGTAGAATTAGGCTTGAATTGGTAAAGTTAAAATTTTGGCGATTTCCGGTTGATAGGCGAGATTTTGATCCGAGGGTCGGAATGGAATTCCGAGACTTGCTGTAGCTTCGATATGTGATTTAGGACTTGTGTGCAAAATTTTAGGTCATTCGGACGTGGTTCGGTTGGGTTTAGATCAAAAAAGCGATTTAGAAGATTTTGAAATCCTTAGGCTTGAATCTGACGTGAATTTGGCGTTGAGAGGTTGTTTTGAGCGTTTTGAAGGTTGGAACAAGTTTGAATAATGTTATGGGATAGGTTGGCATGTTTGGTTGAGGTTCTAGTGACTTCGGGTGAGTTTTGGGTGGTTAAACGGACCATTTCATAGTTGAAAGAAAAATTTGCAGAAAACCAGAGTAGAAATGCGGTCTCATTTCTCAAATGCAGATCGCATATCTCACATGAGAGAGCAAACTCAAACAGATTTCTGGGCAAGATTCTTGTCAAGAATGCGGTCAGAAATGCGGTCGCATTTCTGAAATGCGGACCGCATTTCACCACACAGAGACCGCAGACCGGGACAGATTTCTAGGCAAAACCAACGTCGAAAATGCGGTCAAGAATGCGGTCGCATTCTTGACATGCGGACAGCAAAGTGCTTCGTGCCGAATTGCGGTGAAGGCTAGGGCTATCTTTGCCATGGCCGCTTCAAATATACGGACCGCATATCTGTTATGCGATAGATATGCGATCGCATTTAAGGCCTGACAGGAGCGTTTTTGTCTTGATTTTTGACACCTTTATAAATAGAAATCAGTGCCCATTTGCCATGCAAAACCCATTTTTCGTTACCCACGAAGAGAAACACCTCCAAACACCATAAAATCACTACAAATCAACCTCAAAACTATATCGAAAGGAGATTTTCTTGGACAAATTCTTAAAAGGAGTTTTGGCCATCTTGAACATTGTTGGAGCTATAGAGCTCGGGTTGAAGCGAGTTTTGAGGCGATTCTTGGGAGATTTACAAGGGAAACATCGGGGTAAGTGTTCTTAACTCAATCTTGGTCAATTTACCCACATCTATTGTCATTCTAGTATGTAATTGGTGATTTAAGTTGGGAAAATTGTGGGAAAAACCCTAAGATTAGATTTTAAGAATTGGAGGTCGAACCGATGTAGGAATTCGATAAATTTTGTATGGGTGAACTCGTTGGGAGATAAGGAACCCGTTGATGTGAAAATCACTGAATTTCGAAAAGTGGGGCCAGGGCTCGGGTTTTGCAAATTTCGGAATTTCTTAGTATTATTGATTATTTTCGCGTGGGCTTTGTTACCCTAGCATATTGTGACATATTAGTTCTAATTTTGGATAGATTTGACGCACATGGAGGCTAATTCAATGGGCAAAGGCGTCGCGGGCTAAGAATTTAGCCGGTTTGAGGTGAGTAGTGATTGTAAATGATGTTCTGAGGGTTTGAAACCCTGGATTTGCACATCTTAGTGCTATAATGAGGTGAGGCACGTGCTCGATGATGAGCGTGGGGTCGTTTACTACGGGGGATTGTGACTTAGTCCGTCCAAATTGATGATTTTACTACATATTTGATTGAAACGTATTTGATATCATCATGATTTGGGCTTCGTGCCGGTTATTTGAACCCTTCTGGGGTATTTATCACTATTTCCTCACTGTTTTGATTCATACTTGAACTTAGTTATGTCGTTTTCACTGTTTTATAACTCAGCCACTTTTACTCAGTTTTAAAATTTAAATAACATTTTAAAATGATGTAAATGGGATCGGGTGGTACGCCTACCATGAGATTGATGTAAAAGGGATCGGGTGGTACGCCTACCACGAGATATGATGTAAATGGGATCGGGTGGTACGCCTACCACGAGATACGATGTAAATGGGAGCGGGTGGTACGCCTACCACGAGATATGATATAGCGCTTGGGCTGTAAGGGACCCCTCCCGGAGTCTGTACACCCCCAGTGAGCGCAGGTTACCCATTGTGATATGGAAATATAGCCCAGGGATGTTACAGTTGGTAACAATGGAAACTGGTAACCAGAGCTGGGGAGATGATACTGTTCTGTGATATTGCCCGAGGGGCGTGATTTTTTTTAAATGATACTGAGCCCAGGGATGTTACAGTTGGTAACAGTGGCAACTAGTAACCAGAGCTGGGAAGGTTTTGCTTGAGTTCTCAGTGCTTTACTATTTTCAAATAATGTTTTACTGCTTAATTATGCATTGCCTTGTGCTTGTGTGTGGTTTCTGCTTTCCGTCATTATTTATATGTATTACTCACTGAGTTGGAAGTACTCACATTACTCCCTGCACCGTGTGTGCAGATTCAGGCGTTATTGATTCTGCTCCGAGGCATTGACTATGATAGTTAGAGCGGTGATTCAGAGACTACAAGGTAGCTATTGGCGTCCGCAGCCCCGTATCTCTTTTATCTTGTTGTTTCCACTTTCTTCAAACAATTATGCCAGAGATATTGTAATAGTAATCTTATTATTAGGATTTCATTAGTTGCTCATGACATTGTGACACCCCGGTTTGGGCTGTTGTCGGGATGGTTAGCTATGTTTCCGCAATTTACTGTTATTAAAATATGTAAGTACTGCCTTAACTGCTTAAATCGAGTTTTTGTTTTAATTGGATGGCCTTGTCTTCACAAGAGGCGCCATCACGATCGGGTTTGGGATTCGGGTCGTGACATTGGGCTGAAGGAGCCCCTCTAGAGTCTGCACCCCCATAGTGAACGCAGTTTCTTTATATTCAGGATGGAGTTCCCTGGGCATGGATTTGCCTTATTTATTTATATTTGGGATGGAGTTACCTAGGCTGGATTAGCCTTATACTATACTGAGTGATTGACTGTCTGTGATATATATATATATATATATATATATATATATATATATATATATATATAGGATGGAGTTCCCTGGGCTAGGTTGATTATATGCAGTACCGAGTGATTGAGTATTCTCAGAGTGTGAGTTCACGAGGTTTCCATTGTGGTACATCACATACAACATATATTTTCGGCATGTAGATATAGAGATCTCATATTCCTCGTATCATGCAGAATTTATCTATTTTTCTTATATTGGGATTATTTGTTGAACATGCCTACATTTTTGTACTGTTATTTCTATATTGGACTCTACCCGTTGAGCTTGTCACTATTTTCAACCCAAAGATTAGTCTTGATACTTATGGAGTACATGGGGTCGGTTGTACTCATACTATACTCTATACTTCGTGTGCAGATACAGGTACTTTCGTATACGGCGGTTGCTAGATTTCGGAGTTTCATCTGTTGAAGACTATCGAGGTAGCTACTTGGCGTCTGCAAACCTTGACTCTCTTTCCTTTCAGTTATTTGTATTGTTCTACATTTCCAGACAATGTTCGTATCAGTCAGACTATGTTATCATTTAGATGCTCATGTACTCAGTGACACCGGATTTTGGGAGTGTATTTATATCAGTATTTGTGGGGTTTTCTATTAAATTTAAATATTATATTTTCAAACTTAAAAGATTATAGTGTTTTATTGAAGTTATTGGCTTGCCTAATATTGAGATATGCGCCATCACGATAGGTAAGATTTTGGGTCGTGACAAGTGAAGATCCATTTGGTCCATAATCACAATGACTGGTGCTTGTTAGTTCGACACGAAAACCTCTGTACTTATCTTCGAGAGCCTGACGAACCCTTAGGAAAATATTCACTTTCTTGCATTCTATCGTGCGAATCTATTGACTTTGATAACTAATGTTTGTTATTCTATTCTCTCACAGATGGTGAGAAGACGTATTACCGAATCGGACGGCCACCCACCATTGCCACCAGTCAGGTCCACGAGAGGTCAGGGCCGTGGTAGAGGCCAGGGCCGAGGTAGAGGCAGAGGTGTAGCTCGTACAGCAGTTAGAGCAGCACCTATAGAACCACCAGTTGCTCTAGCTCAGGAGCAGGTTCCAGATATAGTCAAGCCGGCGGTGCCAGCTCAGGCACCAGCTATGCTTATTGTGATTCCAGGCCTTCAGGAGGCTTTACCTCAGATATTGACTATTTGCACTAGCCTTGCTCAAGTAGTTTCATCTCAAGCCGCACCAGCCACTTCTCAGGTCGAGAGAGGTAATCATACCCCTGTCGCCCGTATTCCAGAGTAGGTGGTGCAAGGACTTTAGATATCAGTGGCACTACCAGTCCAGCCGGTTGCAGCTGCTCAGGCCCTGGTGGGTCATATTACGAATGACAAGGAGCAGAAGAGATTATAGAGGTTTGGAGGACTCCATCCTCCATTTTATAGTGGAACTGAGTCAGAGGATGCTCAGGATTTCTTGGACAGATGCCAGCGGATGCTTCGTACAGTGGGTATTCTGGAGATTAGTGGGGTCTCATTTACTACTTTTTCGTTGATTGGAGCAGTCTTCAGATGGTGGGAGACTTATGAAAGAAGCAGACCAGTGGGTGCAGTACCACTTTCATGGCATGAGTTCCTCGTATTATTTCTGGAGAAGTTTGTGCCATTGACATGCAGCGATGAACTGCGCATGCAATTTGAATATTTATGTCAAGAGGACCTATCTGGGACTTGGTATGAGATGCGGTTTTCATAGTTGGCTCGTCATGCAGTTTTGTTGGTTCCCACTAAGAGAGAGAAGATCAGGAGATTCATTAATGGTCTCAACCATCAGTTTCGTTTTGTTATGACTCTGGAAAATATAGCAGGTGCTAAATTCGACGAGATGGTTGATAGTGCTTGGTGGGTAGAGATGGTCTGTATTCTAGGGCGTGGGGAGAGGAAGGCTAAGAGGTCTCGTGGTCAGGGTAATTCTAGTGGTGTTCTTTCTGGTGGACAACCCTATAACAATGGGGGGCGTTTTTTTTGGTCCGCTCAGATGGCTCGTCTAGCTCATCGTGGCGCATCAGCTAGCCATATTTCATAGAGTGCTCGACTGAGTTAGTCTTCTCTTAGTGTACTTCTAGCTCAGAGTTCATCTTGTGCACCATCAGTTCAGGGTTTATTTGTACCAAGTTCTTCTAGTAGTTATTCTCATTCTCGAGGTCCACCTCAGTACTTTTTGCCATTGTTCGAGAAGGGTTGTTTTGGGTGTGGAGATTTGTGTCATTTGAAGAGAAATTGTCCCAGCCTTTTGAGAGGTCTAGCTCAGCTAGAGGTGTCCCTAGAGGGGGAGGTCGATTAGTTGGCGGTCAGGCCTGATTCTATGTTATTCCTGCCAGGCCAGATGTAGTTTATTCAAGTGCAGTGATCACACGTATTGTCTTATTGTGCCACAGGGAAGCTTCTATATTATTTTACCTTGGTTCCACATATTCGTATGTATCATCATATTTTGTTCGTTATCTGGATATGCCCCGTGAGTCCTAAGTTTTACTATTCATCTGCACCGATGAATTATACTATTATTGTGTACCGTGTGTATTGATCGTATGTGGTAACTATTGGGGGACTGGGGACTAGAGTTGATCTCTTATTGCTTAGTATGATTGATTTCGATGTAATCTTGAGTATGGATTGGTTGTCTCCATATCATGCTATTCTGGACTGTCATGCAAAAACTGTGACATTGGCGATACTGGATTGCCGAAGGCTGGGTGGAGAGGTTCTCTAGATTATATTCCCAGCAGGGTAATTTCTTACTTGAAGGCTCAACAAATGGTTAGAAAGGGGTGTTTGTCATATTTGGTCTTTGTGAGAGATGTTGATGCAGACATTCTTACTATTGATTCTGTATCGGTAAAGCAAGACTTTCCCGGATGTAATTCCTGCAGACCTGCCGGGTATGCCACCTGGTAGGGATATTGATTTTGGTATTGACTTGGTGACAGGCACTCAGCCCATTTCTATTCCTCTGTATCATATTGGCACCAACTGAATTAAAAGAATTGAAAAAGAAACTTCAGGAACCTCTTGGTAAGGTGTTTATTAGGCCCAGTGTGTTGCCTTGGGATGCACCAGTTCTATTAGTGAAAAAAAAGACGGTACTATGCAGATGTGCATTGACTAGAGGCAGTTGAACAAAGTTACAATCGAGAACAAGTATCCTTTGCCACGTATTGATGATTTATTTGACCAACTTCAGTGAGTGAGGGTGTTCTCTAAAATTGATTTGAGGTCTGGGTATCACCAGTTGAAATTCGTGATTCGGATATTCTAAAGAATGCATTCATGACCCGTTATGGTCACTATGAATTTCTCATGATGTCTTTTGGGCTGACCAATGCCCCAGCATCATTTATGCACTTGATGAATAATGAATTCCAATCGTATCTTGATTTTTATGTCGTAGTATTTGTTGATGATATCCTGATGTGCTCACATAGCCAAGAGAAACATGTACAACTTTTGAGTATTGTACTATAGAGGCTGAGGGAGGAGAAACTTGATGCCAAATTCTCTAAGTGTGAGTTCTAGCTTAGTTCGGTTGCATTCTTGGGACACACAGTGTCCAGTGGGGGAATTAAGGTGGATCCTATGAAGATAGAGGCAGTTCAGAGTTCGCCCAGGCCATCTTCAACTACTGAGATTTGGAGTTTTCTCGGCTTAGACGGGTATTATCATCACTTTGTGGAGGGCTTCTCGTCTATTGCATCACCTTGACTAAATTATCCTAGAAAGGTGCTCCGTTCAAGTGGCCGGATGAGTGTGAAGAGAGCTTCTAGAAGCTCAAAATTACTTTGACCACAACTCTAGTTCTAGTTTTGCCTTTAGCTTTAGGCTCTTATACAGTGTATTGTGACGCTCCTCGGATCGGTATTGGGTGTGTCTTAATACAAGAGGGTAGAATGATTGTTTATGCTTCGTGCCAATTGAAGCCACATGAAAAGAACTACCCTGTTCACGATTTAGAATTGACATCCATCATTCATGCATTGAAGATTTGGAGGCAATATCTCTATGGTGTGTCTTGTGAAGTATTTACAAATTATCGGAGTCTTCATCACTTATTCAAACATAAGGATCTACCTTTGAGGCAGCGGAGATGGTTGGAGTTGCTAAAGGACTATGATATTACTATTTTGTATCATCCCGGGAAGGCCAACATGGTGGCTGGTGCCTTGAGTAGAAAGGCGGTGAGTATAGGTAGCCTTGCTTTCGTTCCTGTTGGGGAGAGGTCACTTGCATTAGACGTTCAGTCCCTAGCCAACCAGTTCGTGAGATTAGATGATCTCGGTCTTCCTTATATCTCGGTCTAGCTTGTGTGATATCTCGGTCTTCCTTATATGATCGCATCATAGAGCGCCAGTATGATGATCCCCATTTTCTTGTTCTGAAGGACACATTTCAGCATGGTGATGCCAAAGATGTTACTATTGGAGATGATGGGATGTTGAGAATGCGGGAATTAATTCTTGAGGAGGCCCAAAGTTCACGGTATTCTATTCATCTGGGTGCTGCAAAGATGTATCAGGACTTGAGAGAGCACTATTGGTGGAGAAGGATGAAGAAATGTATAGTAGGGTTTGTAGCTTGGTGTCTAAATTTTCAGCAGACGAAGGACGAGCATCAGAGATCGGGCGGATTGCTTCAGAAACTTGAGATTTCAGAGTGCAAATGGGAGCATATTACCATGGACTTCGTAGTTGGACTCCCATGGACTTTGAGTAAGTTTGATGTTCTTTCAGTGATTGTGGATCGATTGACCAAGTCCGCACATTTTATTCCAGTTAGGACTACTTACACTTCGGAGTGGTTGGCTGAGATTTAAATTCACGAGATTGTTCGCCTTCACGGTGTGCTAGTGTCGATCATTTCAGATCGGGGCACCTAGTTTACTTTACAGTTTTAGAGAGTAGTGCAGCGAGAGTTAAGCACACAGCTTCATCATTTCGCGCTTAAATGGATGGACAGTCCGAGCGCACGATTCATATATTGGAAGATATGCTACGTGCTTGTGTTATAGATTTTAGGGGTTCTTATGATCAGGTTCTTCCACTTGCAGAGTTAGTCTACAATAACAGCTACCAATCGAACATTCAGATGGCTCCGTATGAGGCTTAAAATAGGAAATGGTGTCGGTCTCTGGTGAGTTGGTTTGAGCCGGGTGAGGCTAGGCTATTGAGTACTGAGTTAGTTCAGGATTATTTGGAAAAGGTTAAATTGATTCAGGATCGCGCAGTCTAAACAGAAAAGTTATGCCGATCGGAAGGTTCGCGATGTTGCTTACATGGTAGGAGAGAAGGTACTACTACGAGTTTCGCCTATGAAAGGTTTTATGAGATTCGGGAAGAATGGCAAGTTGAGTCCTAGGTATATTGGGCCTTTTGAAATACAAAAGAGGATTGGAAAGGTGGCTTACGAACTTGCATGGCTGCCTATTCTATCGAGTGTTCATCCAGTGTTTCACTTATCCATGCTCTAGAAGTATGTCGAAGATCCGTCTCATGTTTTTGATTTTAGTACGATTCAGTTGGATGGTAATTAGACTTATGATGTGGAGTCAGTGGCCATTTTGGACCAGCAGCTTCGAATGTTGAGGTCAAAGAACATAGCTTCAACGAAAGTGCAGTGGAGAGGCCAGCAAGTCAGAGTAGCTACCTGGGAGATTGAGCAGGATATGCGAAGCAAATATCCACACCTATTTGAGACTCCAGGTATGATCTAAACCCTTTTAAGGATGAACGTTTGTTTAAGAGGGAGACACTGTAATGACCCGGCCGGTTGTTTCGAGTATTACAGCCCCATTCCCCCATTTACTGCTCATTTTGTTCTTTACGGTTGTTATATGACTTACCGGGGTAATTGGTTCGGGTCCGGTGAGGTTTCGAAATGAATTGAGACACTTAGTCTCAAAGATGTAAGCTTAAGTTGAAATAGTTGACCAGATGTTGACTTGTGTGTAAATGATTCCGTAATGGAGTTCTGATGATTCCAATAGCTCCGTATGGTAATTTTGGACTTAGAAGTGTGTCCGAAAAATTATTTGAAAGTACGTAGTTAAATTAGACTTGAAATGGCGAAAATGAGAAATTTAAAGTTTGGAGACCGGGAGTTTACTTTTTAATATCGGGGTCGGAATATAGTTTTGAAAATTTTCATAGGTCTGTTACATCATTTATGACTTTTGTACAAAATTTGAGGTCAATCGGACTTGATTTGATTGGTTTCGACATTGAATGTAGAAGTTGGAATTTTTTAGCTTTTATTAGGCTTGAATTGGAGTGCTATTTCTGTTTTTGGCATTGCATAATGTAATTTGAGGCATCGACTAAGTTCGTATCATATTTTTGGACTTGTTGGTATATTTGGTTGAGTTCCTGGGATCCTCGGGTTTGATTCGGATCAAATTTGGAATTAAGGAAAAATCTGGAAATTTTGGCCTTCTGGTGCAATTGCACCTGCGGGTTCCAAGACATGGGCCCCACTGACCAATTTTGAGTTGAATTTGATATTTTGTTGGAAAATTAGTAGTTTCATATGGAAATAATTCCTATAGTTTGTGTTGAGTGTATCGAATTAATTGTGACTAGATTCGAGGCGTTCAAAGGCTGATTCGTGAGGCAAAGGCATATTGGAATAAAGGACTTGCACGGTTTGAGGTAAGTAACATTTCTAAACTTGGTTCTGAGTGTATAAATCCAGAAAATACATTTTATGTGATTGTTTGGAGGTGATGGACATGCTAGGTGACGGGCGTGTGGGCGTGCACCATAGAAATGGTAACGTAATTGATTCTGTGGAATTGTGTAGTCAAATAAACTTTGCATTATACATGTACTTTCATGTGTTAAAGGACTTGAGCGGAGACTCGTATTAAAGATCATGATTATGCTAAGTGGCGATATTTTTGGGACCTACAAGGATCATGTTGCTGTTTAATTATTTGTTTAAATTGTAAATTGTGTACTCAGTCACATCCATCATTGCATATCATATCTCATTCTCTATTGTTATTAATTGATACATTATATCATCATGCCGGTTAAATTTTCATGTCATTGAAAGCCCTTGAAATTGGAGATTTTGAGTGATATTTATGGGATCAGGCTGCACGCCGCAACATATTTCATTTATTTACACCTGGATCCAATTTACTATAGTGATTGGGGTGAAGGAGCCCCTCCGAAGTCTGCACCCCCCATGATAAGCGCAACTTCTTTATATTCGGATGGAGTTCCCTAGGCATGGAGTTGCCTCAATTATTTATATTTGGTATGGATTTCCCTTGGCATGGAGTTGACTTATTTATTTATATTTGGGATGGAGTTCCCTAGTCCAGCCAGTTGTAGCTGCTCAGGCCCAGGTTGGTCCTATTATGAATGATGAGGACCAGAAGAGATTAGAGAGGTTTGGGAGACTCCATCCTCCATATTTCAATGGAACTGAGTCAGAGGATGCTTAGGATTTCTTGGAAAGATGCAAGCGGATGCTTCGTACAACAGGTATTGTAGAGACTAGTGGGGTCTCATTTACTACTTTTCTGCTGACCGGAGCAGCCTTCAGATGGTGGGAGACTTATGAGAGAAGCAGACCAGTAGGTGCAACCCCACTTTCATGGCATGAGTTCTCCGTATTATTTTTGGAGAAGTTTGTGCCACATACCCGCAGAGATAAACCTCACAGGCAATTCGAATATTTACGTCAGGAGGACCTGCCATGAATCAGAATGAGATGCGGTTTTAAGAATTATCTTCTCATGCAGTTTTGTTGGTTCCCACTGAAAGGGAGAAGATCAGGAGGTTTATTAATGGCCCCAACAATCAGTTTCGTTTTGTTATGACTCTGGGAAATGTAGCAGGTGCTAAACTCGACGAGATGGTTGATAGTGCTCGGCAGCTAGAGATGGTCCGTATTCAGGAACGTGAGGAGAGGGAGGCCAAGAGGTCTCGTGGTCTGATCAATTCTAGTGGTGTTCCTTCGATTGGACAACCCTATCACAGCAGAGGTCGTCCTTATAGACCCGCTCAGATGGCTCGTCAAGCTCATCGTGGCGCATCAGCTAGCCATGGTTCATACAGTGCTCAGCCGAGTCAGTCTTCTCTTAGAGCGCTTCTAGCTCAGAGTTCATCTCGTGCACCATCAGTTCAGGATTCATCTGTACCACGTTCTTCTGGTAGTTATTCTGGTTCTCGAGGTCCACCTTAGTTCTTGCTGCCATTCTTCGAGAAAAGTTGTTTTGAGTGTGGAGATTTGGGTCATTTGAAGAGAAATTGTCCCCGACTTTCTAGATGTCCAGCTCAGCAAAAGAGTCAGGCTGCGGCTCCCACACCAGTTAATTCACCCCCTACCCAGCCAGCACGGGATGGGGCACAAGCAACTAGAGGTCTCCCTAGAGGGAGAGGTCGATCAGGTGGAGGCCAGGCCCGATTCTATGCTATTCCTGCCAAGCCAGATGTCATTGTTTTTGATGCAGCGATCACAAGTATTGTCTCAGTGTGCCACAGGGAAGCTTCTATATTATTTGACCCTGATTCCACATATTCGTATGTATCATCATATTTTGTTCGTTATTTGGATATGTCCGGTGAGTATCCTTTGCCCCGTATTGATGATTTATTTGACCAGCTTCAGGGAGCGAGGGTGTTCTCTAAAATTTGTTTGAGGTTTGGGTATCACCAGTTGAAAATTCGGGATCCGGATATTCTAAAAAAGGCAGTCAGGACCCATTATAGTCACTATGAATTTCTCATGATGTCTTTTAGGCTGACCAACGCCCCAGCATCATTTATGCACTTGATGAATAGTATATTCCAGTCGTATCTTGATTTATTTTTCGTAGTATTTATTGATGATACCCTAGTGTACTCACATAGCCAGGAGGAACATGCACAATATTTGAGTATTGTACTATAGGGCTGAGGGAGGAGAAACTTTATACCAAATTCTCTAAGTGTGAGTTCTGCCTTAGTTCAGTGGCATTCTTGGGACACATAGTGTCGAGTGAGGGAATTAAGGTGGATCCGAAGAAGATAGAGGCAATTCAGACTTGGCCCAAGCCATCTTCAACTACTAAGATTCGGAGTTTTCTCGGCTTGGACGGGTATTATCGTCACTTTGTGGAGGGTTTCTCATCTATTGCGTTGTCGTTGACTAAATTGACCTAGAAAGGCTATTCAAGTGATCTGAAGACTGCCTTGACCACAGCTCCAATTCTAGTTTTGGCTTCAGCTTCAGGCTCTTATACAATGTATTGTGATTCTTTTCGGATCGGTATTGTGTGTCTTAATACATGAGGGTAGAGTGATTGCTTGCGATTAGCCCCAATTGAAGCTACATGAAAAGAACTACCTTGTTCATGATTTAGAATTGGCAGCCATCGTTCATGCATTGAATATTTGGAGGCAATATCTCTACGGTGTGTCTTGTGAAGTATTTACAAATCATCGGAGTTTTCAGCACTTGTTCAAATGGATGGATCTAAATTTGAGGTAGTAGAGATGGTTGGAGTTGCTAAAGGACTATGATATTACTATTCTGTATCAACCCCGGAAGGCCAACATAATGGCCGATGCCTTGAGTAGAAAGGCGGTGAGTATGGGTAGCCTTGCTTTCATTCCTGTTAGAGAGAGGTCACTTGCATTAGACTTTAGGCCCTAGCCAACCAGTTCGTGAGATCAAATGTTTCGGAGCCTTGTCGGGTTCTAGCTTGTGTGATTTCTCGGTCTTCCTTCTATGACCGCATTAGAGAGCGCCAGTATGATGATCCTTATTTGCTTGTCCTAAAGTTCCGCACGGTGACGCCAAAGATGTTACTATTGGAGTTGATGGGATCCTGAGAATGCATGGTCGTATTTGTGTGCCAAATGTAGACGGACTGCAGGAATTAATTCTTGAGAAGGCCCCACAGTTCACGGTATTCTATTCATTTGGGTGTCGCAAAGATGTATCAGGACTTGAGACAATATTATTGGTTGAGAAGGATGAAGAAAGATGCAGTGGAGTTCATAGCTCAGTGTCTAAATTGTCAGCAGATGAAGGACGAGCATCAGAGACAGGGTGGGCGGATTTCAGAGAAGGAAGAGTTTTGATCACCGTGTGGGTAGTCTCTATTAGGGTTTCCGTTTCATGTGCACTAAAAAGGAAGGAAGATTAGTGTGACTATAGTAATGCAAGCATACGAGCAAAGGACTCTACCTACCCCATACTGATGAATGAAAGAAGCTCATCGCGGATGATAGGACAAGCGATAGCGGTTCCATTCTTGCTCTTCCTATTCCATACCATAAACTATCTCTAATTTGTTTTCCTTGATTCGAGGGCTGAAGCAACGTATTTCTCGAGCGCAGGATGATGTGGACTTTCTTGTGATTTACTTGATCATCAAGAAGAGTTAGTAGCGCTTCGGATTGATCACGAGGGACAAATTCTCTTGATCCCTCCTTCTTGTTTTCTTCAATTCGAGGGACAATGTCGTGTATTTCTCGAACGAAACGAGTTCCTTGTGATGTGTTGAATCTTCACCTCAGAAACTTGAGATTTCGGGAGTCTGCACCTCCCACAGTGAGCGCAACTTCTTTATATTCGGTATGGAGTTCCCTAAGCATGGAGTTGCCTTAATCATTTATATTCGAGATGGAGTTCCTTAGACATGAAGTTGCCTTATTTATTTATATGTGGGATGGAATTCCCTGGTGTGATGACTCACTTTATTGCCCCGAATTCATTTCATTATTTATATTATGTGAAATTAAGTCGAGTAAAATGTACTCGAAGTGAATTGAAAAGAAATGAGACACATGGTCTCATTTATGAAAGTCTAAGTCACAAAAGTCAACCGTGGATTGACTTATGAGTTAGAGGGTTCGGATTTCAATTCCGACGACTCGACTAGCTTCGGGAGAGAATATATGACTTAGACGAGTGACCGGAACATATTTGATAGACCTCGAATAACACTAAATTTGAATCGAGGAAGTTCGAGTTTCCGGTCGATAGGTCGAATTTTGATCCGGAAGTCGGAATGAAATTCCGAAAGTTGCTGTAGGTTCCTTATGTGATTTTGGACTTGCGTGCAAATTTTCAGACCGTTCGGACATCGTTTGGTCGGGTTCGGATCGAAGGATCGAATTGAGGATCCTTGAAGTTCATAGAATTGGTTTCAATACAAATTTAATAAATCGATGTTCATCTTAGTGTTCCAAAGATTGGAACAAGTTTGAATGAGTTTATAGAACATGTGTGCATGTTCGGATAAAGTCCCGGGGGTCTCGGGTGAATTTTGAATGGTTAACGGGACTTAATTCGTCGCTTTATAAAGCGTTAACTTCATACTTTCTGGTGTAATGGATATTAGAATTAGTAAACTACCTCCAAATTCAATTTCGTTTGAAGAATTAGCTCCGTCTTGAAATTACGGGCCGTAGCAAAAAGAATCGTCCAAATCGGACTTCCTATGAAAAAGTTAGAGTAATCTTTGTAAAAGAAAGAAAGGAAATCAGCATAAGGGGTCGCGAAAATGGCTATTACAGTACCCTTTTGCCCGATCTTAAGCCCAATTTAAATAGAACCTAGGGTTCATTTTGCACATCTGAGATACAAAACACACACCCACGTGAGAGAGCTTCTTCAAACACAAAGAATCCTTATAAATCAACCCCAAACACTCATGCAAAGCGGATTTTCATGGTAAATCTTACAAGAAAAAGGGATTACAACCCCTTAGAAACAATTGGGAGCTTTTAAGAAAAAGATTAAAGAGTGGTTGGAAACAAATAGAGAGGGAACCTCAAGGAAAACAACGGGTTAGTATTCTATGCCCTAAATCCCTCTTAGAATGTAATTTCTATCCTTAATCCCATCATAAATTCACGAATTTGTGAAAGAGAAGAACCTAGGGTTCTTCTCAATTTCAAATAGTTATGTAGTAAAAATCATTAATCGGGACGGACCAAGTCACAATCCCCAGTGGTAAACGACCCCACGCTCGTCATTGAACGTGT
>MCJB01051753.1:0-19843 GCA_002018475.1 Nicotiana obtusifolia
AGCTCACATCCGAGCTAGAAGCTTCAAAGCAAAGAGAGAAGGAGAGAGAAGCAAGAGAGAAGGAGAGAGTAGCAAGAGAGAAGAAGAGAGAAAAAATTAGAGATAAACAGTATGCTGCTCTACAAAAGCAGATCAAATCTCTCTTGGCTTCTGGCGCTTTTCCTATTCCCCGATCACGGGAACCATCGCCGGATGGTCAGTCTGATGATGACAATTCATCCGGCGATGGCGATGATGATGTAGATATGAGTTGACCTTGAATTGTAATAACAACTTATATAATGCATAAGTTCATTTGAACTTTAAACCTTATTGTTGTTTAATATTGTTGTTTAATGTGTTGTTTATTGTAGTTGTTAGTATTGTTGTTGTTTGATGTAGTAGTTCTTGTTGTTGTTGTTGTTTTAATGGTTTCAATGCATATTTTAAGAATTTGGTAAAACTGACAGGGGGTGTGGCTGGCAAAACAACCAGTTTCTTGAAAAAATATACCAACAATAGCGACCAACTTTGGTCGCTAGTTGGTCGCCTTTTTGCTTAAAAAAAACTGATTCTGCATATAGCGACCAAAGTTGGTCGCTTTTTAGCAGATTTTAAATTTTTGTATTTTGTACTGGGCGACCAAAGTTGGTCGCTATATGGCGACCAAGATTGGTCGCTATTGGAAAGTGACCAACTAAATACTGACCAGACCATTGTGGTCGCTCTTTGGTCGCTTTTAGGCATATAGGGACCAACTTTGGTCGCTTTTTCCGGTCGCTTTTTACCTGATTTTTAGTAGTGGTATAAGCACTCTTCACCTCGCATATACACCGCAACACATGAATTTCACATAGCACATAGTTCAAGGGTTCCTAATTCCCTCAAGTCAAGGTTAAACCCAACACTTACCTCACTCGGTAGTCAACTCAGAGCTCTATCGGGGCCTTTCCTCTAGAATCCGCCTCCAAGCCAATCGTATCTAACCACAATCGACTCGATAATGTCAAATAATGCTAAAGGAATCAATTACAATACATAAAGTTGGCATTTTTATACTTTTCTCAAAAAGTCAAAATAATCAACCCCAGGCCCGCTTGGTCAAAACCCGAGATTCAGACCAAAATCTATTTACCCATTCACCCCCGAGCCTCATTATGTAATTAGTTTCGAAATCGGACCCCAAATTGAGGTCTAAATCCTGAATTTGCAAAAAAACTCCCCAATTCTTCCCAAATCCCTTCTACCATGGAAGAACAAAATTAAGGCTAGAAACTACTAGGTGATGTAAGAAATGGAAGAAAATGAGTTAAAGTATACTAACCTATGAAAAGGCGATAAAATTTCTCCTCCAAATCGCCTCTAGGCCGAGCTCTAATGAAAATATGGTGGAAAATGGATGAAATCCCGCGTTTGGAAATATTTAAGGTCTTCTTCGCATTCGTGAAGGGCCTGTCGCGTTCGCGAAGTGCAGCGACCCAAAAGGCCTACGTGTTCGCAAGTATACTTAGGCGTTCGCGAAGGATGCTCCCCCAAGCCTCCCCGTTCGCGAACCAATGCACGCGTTCGCGTAGAGTAAAACTGCCCCCTTGCCCAGGTCCATAACACTACACGTTCGCGATATACTACCCGCGTTCGCGAAGGGCAGCCCCTCCACTTTGTGGTCGCGTTCACTCCTTCGTGTTCGCGTGATGTAAAATCCACCCTTACCCAGTTTCCTCTTCACGATTGCGAGAGTGGCTTCGCGATCGCAAAAGCACAATGTACCAGGTGATAAATGAAGCTCAAAAACCAAAAATTCTAAGTCCGAAATGGTACGTAGCCTATCTAACACTCACCCGAGTCCTCGGGATCCCAAACCAAACATGCACACAAGTCCCAAAACATCATACGAACTCGCTCGCGCGATCAAAACACAAAAATAACACCTAGAACTACGAATTGGACACCAAAATGAATGAATTTTTCAATAAAACTTAAGAACTTTCAGTTTAACAACAGGACGTACGAATCACGTCAATTCAACTCCGTTTTGCACCAAATTTTGCAGACAAGTCATAAATACAGTAATGAACCTATACCAAGTTCCGAAACCAAAAATTCGGACACGGTAGTAACAAAGTCAAACTTCCGTCAAATTTATAAACTCTTTAAACTTTTAAACTTTAAATTTTCAATAAATTGCGATTACTCGAGCTAGGGACCTCCGAATTTGATTCCGGGCATACGCCCAACTCCCAAATCACGATATGGATCCACAGGACCATCAATAACGGATCTGTGTCAGTTTGCTCAAAACATTGGTCGAAGTCAACTCAAATAAATTTTAAGGCACGAATTCACATTTTAATCAAGTTTTCACATAAAAGCCTTGCGGAAAAAGACATGGACCGCGCACGCAAATCGAAGAAGATTAAAAGGAGCTATTTGAAATTTTGAAATACAGAATTAAGGGTTAAAACTCTAGATGACTTATCGGTGAAGGATTGCATATAGATATTCGTAACACGCAGCGGAAGACAATAACAATCCTAGGCAAATCTTTTCGTTTTTAAAATTTATTTACATGTCAAAGATCAGATCTAAGACGTACCTGGTGAAGAGAATCCCGTTTCAAAAATTCTTCGATAGTGCAAAGACTCTATGCGTATCCACAGCGAGATCGATCCTTGCTATCAACTCTTTGATCAACAAAACTCGCGAACAAATTAAATGAAAATATAGTGTTAGAAATTTTTCTCAAAAACTTCAAACCTAAAATAGAAAGAACAAGAAACTAAGTTTTCTTGTCAAGAATATTTCTTGGTTTTGTGGCTTCTCAGATTAACTCACTTAGCCAAGTTAATTGGGTGAAGTATATATATACAGTCACCAATCCTTTCCCTTTAGGTTAAAGGAAAAGATCAATTCACCAGTTGACCTTTTCCATAATTCCTATAATGGGAAATTCGAATCCCATTCCTAATGGGAATTGCGTGATCGTCAAGTCCCTTTTGGGACTTTACACGTGAGTCCTATTCTAAATTGGATTCACTAATTAGTCTCCATTAGTCTATATATATATAGATATAATTTAATTTTCTATTTTAAATAGAAAACTTTAATTTGTTTACAATATTAATTATATTCTCTGTGCTAGCAAACAGTATAATATATTTCACCTGGGCTAATAACTTTATTTATTTGACTAATTAAATTATTTAATTCAATTGTCAAATAATAAGTTAATTAATCTTTTAGCAAAGATTAAAACACTCGTTAGTGTGCGACCCCGTAGGTTCAATATTAAGCCAGTAGTAAATTAATCATATCAATATACTAATCATGGGTGGCGTCTAGAAATACTCCTTAACGACCGGATAGAATGAAACATACAATTTATTCTCATGAACCAGTAAAAGAATAAAGTAATATTTCCTTCTGTCCTTATAGCTCTGAAACACCCTAGGATATGGTTCAACTATCAAATCCTAGTAGGCGATCAACTACGGGTTCATGTCAAATATAATCGACTACTGAATGATCTAAGAAACTCTTTTCTTCTTTTCCTTCAATTTCCCTGGCCAAAGTCTTAATTTGGTCGTTTATAATTCATGACAACATGGAGCTTAAACTCATTACCAAGAGTTAACTGATTCCATCTTGATCAACCACTAATTCTACAAGCATTTAATCGTACCCAATATCCTTTCAACTATCGCCCTAGGGCCATAGGTTTCTAGTGTCAAAGCACAATAAATAACTTGTCAATTACTATGATGATCTCAGGTAAAAGGAAACTCCTACATCACATTCTTCAAGAGAATATCCTATTGATAGTTTATGATAATTCTAACCATTAGGAATTATCCAATGAGTCGGTTCAATGATCATATCTCTATATGCATCATCTATCTATGTGATTTAGTTAATGAGATTAACTAATCTTTACCCCATAAAGACGATCACATAAATATTGATATAACCGGATTACTAATGTCCAAATTAATAATCTTACAATCAAGAACAAAATTTAGATTAAATTATAAGAAACTTCACTCTCATTATCATGATCTCCATCACGATGGTAACTCTCAAAATTTAATCAAGGACCTTATCAAGTTAATTAAATAATTAATAATAACAATGATAAAAGAATATCAAATGATGTTCATAAAAATATGTTCAAATTATCAAATGTGAGATTGGATTTAGGGTATATTTACTATATCCCCGACAATCGATTCATCACAGAAACCTGCAGAAAACTACTGCTTCTTCTACAGCTACTATTACTCAAATTAATTCTCTAAAATATATATCTCTAAAGAAATCATCACTTTTAATTTAACAAAAGCGTGACCGAACAGACAAGCAGCGATACGAAGAAAATTATTGTCGCAAAAAGTTTAATCATGTGCACTAGCATCATACTTCTACTTCGAGTTCTCTATGTGAGTTAATCCCCTTGTTCCCCTTATACTTAATCAAATGCCTGGTACAGAACTAAATAAGCAAATGAGATGCCTTTGATCATCACAAACTTGCACAAATGTCAGTTGTTTATTGTTAAAATCGCCATTTATTGTATCGTTCAAAAATAAGGAGCCAATTAATCTACATTATTTCCAAAGTGACATTTAGTTGGGAAGTCTGTTCAGTTGGATCATGACTCCCTCTTCCAATTATTCAGTATAAAGATAAGATTGGAAGAAAAAGGAGCACTAATTAAGATAACGATCTCGCATCTTATTTAACGTAAAATATTTCTCTTAACTTGCAATAATTTGGTCCACAAGTTCGTTCCCTACTTTCTGGGGCACCTTTGTCTCCTAAAAAAAGCGACAACAATTTCCCCAACTGTCGGCGGCAACTCTCACTGTGTTTTAATCAGAGAGCAAATGGCACGAGGATAACGTTGAACTTGAATTAAAGGTTTAAATGCTGATTTAACACGTTTATTCCATTTCAGATAGGCATGAGGATTTAAGAGGTAAGTTTATATTGTCACTGCTCATCATTCTTTTATATGACACTTGATGACTGTTTTAGTTTAATAAAATTTTCAACTATATATTTAAGATCTAAGCTCCAGATAACAAGTGCAAATGCAAAACTGTTGATTATGTATATTTGCCTCGAAGAACAATAAACTTTCGAAAAAGGATCAAAATTGCTCTTAACCTATTAAATTTGATTTTAAAATATTCTCTATCTATCTATTGAGTCAAAAAATGCCGTTGCTATTATCTTGTGGCCAAAAAAAGCCCAAAAAACTAACGGACCATTTAAGACAAAATAGAAAAGGACCAAAACTGCCCCTGATCTATTGGATTTGGTTTAAAAAGCCCTATGTCAACCACCTATCAAATATGACTCACCTATCTCTAATGATTGTCGACCTATAAGATCCACACCTAAATTTAATAATAAAATCCTACACCCGATCTCTTTCCTTCTTTTCCAATGAGTTTTATCAATCATTCTGTATCTTTTTATTTTGAATTTAATTTATGGTTAATTATGTCTGATGAACCCTAGAACTATTTAAATTCGCTAAACTGGCTCACCTATGATTCAAAATTGCATGTTATCCCATTTTAATCCAAAACAAGAGAACTAACAAATTTAACTATATTTCAGAGGCTAAATTTGATGCTAAGAACTGAAAAATTCAATAAAGTCTAAGGCTGAAAATCTTAAACTACACCTCAAGCGGGTAAATAATATAATCAATGTAAGAACTAAGAAGTCAATACGTACTATGCACGAAAAAATACAACCAAACAGTACAACACACCTACCATGTCTATTGTACTTAGTTTAAAATTATTACAAAATATCTTTTTTGGACTTCTATATGTATCATATGTGTATCAAATGTGTATCATATGTATATCCATGTATACATAGTATTAGATATGTGTATCAAATGTGTAAGATACATATGTATACACTATGTATAGATATATATCATATGTGTATCAAATGTGTATCATATGTAAGATACATGTGTTGTAGAAGAATTTTTTTAAACTTAATTTTAACTACAAATCATACCAAATCACCTTCAATTCTTCCTCAAATTTTGTATCTTGACCCATCTGTATGTTTTCAATTAATTTCAACCATACCTGTTGAAAAAGATTTCTTTTTTTATTAGGTTTATGGAATCTTGTATATTTTTTTATTTGTTTCATCACCTTGTTTGCTATCTAATCCATGAATTTTTTTCCGTTGCATCTAATGTTGCTAATCACACTTAAAAATATAAAAGGAGATCTTTGAGTGTGATTCTTACATAGAAAGAATCTCTATTTAGTTGGATTTTTAATTTTTTTTTTATATATTTGGCTAGTTTTAATAAATTTGTAATTAATAATTAGAGTCGGTAAGTTTAAGTTTATTTTGAATATTTCCGTAAGATTCTCTTAATCAAATGCCTGGTACACAACCAAATATGCAAATTGGATGCCTCTCATCAGTTGTTAATTTTTAACATCGCCATTTATTGTATAGTTCGAAATTAACCATTCAAAAATAAGAACCAATTAATCTACATTATTTCAGACGTGACATTTAGCTGTGAAGTCTGTTCAGTTGGATCGTGACTCCCTAGCTAACTTCCAAATTATTCAGTCTAAAGATAAGATTGGACAAAAAAAAAAATATTTCATCCATTTTAATTTAAATAATATATTTTCCTTATTAATATGTTCTAAAGAAAATAATATACTTTTATATTTAGAAACAATTTAACTTTTATTTTATTAATTTTATCCTTAATAATAAGCTTTTATAACTATACAAATATCATGGCCCTACAACACTGTTATGCCTTGAAACTTTTATGACCATATATTTCAAAATTCTCCAAGTGACAACAATTTCCCCAACTGTCAACTCTCACTGTGTTTTAATCAGAGAGCAAATGACACGAGGATAACGTTGAACTTAAGATAAAGGTTTAAGTACACCAACCACTCACTTTTAAATGCTGGTTTAACATGTTTATTCCATTTCAGATAGGTTTGAGGATTTAAGAGGTTCTGGTTTAACATGTTTATTCCATTTCAGATAGGTTTGAGGATTTAAGAGGTAAGTGTATATTGTTACTGCTCATCATTCTTTTATATGACAAGATCGAGGAGTGCCACTTCACCAATCACCTCATGCTCTGTACAGTCTCCCACTCTATCGAGGGGGCTAGTAAAACTTACCCGTCGGGGCAGTAAGGCCCTATTCTCGAGCATCGACGAGAATCGAGGCTGAGGCTGGTTGGACCGTTTTATTCGAGTGAAGACCTCAGACTTAATCCTGGCCGAGGACATGCCATTTCCTGATAAATGGAACATGAAACGTAAGTATAACCTTGCCTTTAGGAATTTGTTTATCATTTCTCTTTTGCCCTTCTTCTTATCGATTTTTTGTGATGCAACTGTTGCTCGGATGTCGGATACAATTCCTCGACTCAAGGAGTGGGTCGAGGGGATCGTGTTGAAAAAACCCTATTTCGAGTGCGCGTGGCGTGAGCTTTCAAAGGGCTGATGGGAGGCCCAGTCTCATGGTGAAATTTTTTTAAAGTTACATTCGACCTTATTTTCACGCCGTCAATTTAGAACTTGTTTTACTTTCCTTTTGTAGGTTTATCAAAAGATGTTGAAATGAGGCCTCCACCCGCTGATGATGACATTTACATCGAGCTCCCCTACTTCGAAGCAAGATAAAGAGAAGAAAAAGAAAAAGGCTCCGAGTTCTCCGGGCCCTGAGAAGAAGAGGCTAAAGAAAAGATTGGCGCATAATCCCAAGGGAAGTGCCAGCGGTCGGGCATCGTCCCCGGACTCACTCCATCGATTGAGGGATGAGTCTAAGGGGGAAGAAGAAGACTTTGATCTAGTGGCCAGTATGCCGTCACAGCTCGAGGGCAAGGGGCCTCTGAACCAGGGGTAGGAGAAGTCGATTTTCATTATGTCGCGGAAGCCGAGGTGGAGGCAGGAGCTGAGGCTTCCCGTGACGCTGGGAAAGCACCGCAGGAAGCACTTGGTCTAATAGAGATTGTCAAATCGCCCTTGTTCACAGAGTCAACGTTTAACGAGGCCCGAGTAGCAAAAGAACGCCCCATCGAGGGAATGCCCATAGATCGAAAGACCCTTTCCGTGGTTTCTTCGATGGTGTGGATTCAACGGCCACGGAGGATGCTATTGGATTTAGCAATTTAGAGATACCGAGGAAGAGCTCACCCTCTTAAACAAGCAGGCCTTCTTCAAGCCGAAAATTGATCGATCGATTCCCTGCCCCGAGTGCATATCCTAATCAGAAATGCACTATTGTCTTTTCCCTTCCTGAGGATGCCCGAGTTCCTTCCGCCCCCGTAGAGGTGCCAGCTATCTTCGGTGCTTGGTGACCGAAGAGGATCAAGCCAAAATGAACGAGGTGGAATCACCCTTCCTGTTCAACGAAGCTCAGCAGGCGTTGAATCGAGTAACTTTGGATGTCTCTTTAATATGTACTTAGATTTTTTCCTAAGTCATCGTAACATTTTCCTCTGTGCTTGCAGGCCTCGGTACTTCATCACGAGGCTTTTCTCCGATATCGGGAAGAGTTCAAACGCCACGAGGCCAATACTCGGGAGCTTACTGAGAAGAAAGACACCTTTAAATTTCTTAGTGAGCAGCTCAAAGGGGTGGCTAAGAGCCTCCGTGCCGAATTGGAGTTTGCTCGGAAGGATCCTGCTGACTTGGTCGAGCAGGTAAAAATTTTCGAAGTAAGTGATGATGAATTTGATTCGGTGACTGATGGTCAAAATCCGCAGGTCCAGCAAAAACTAGATCGAATTGATTAGCTTCGAATGGAGATGGATGTAGTCAAAGTTGAGATCGATGAATAATGAGGCAAGATGGATCGTCTGGCCTCAGAAAAAGAGGCAGTTCGGGCACAGCTAGCTTTAGCCGAAACACAGCTAAAAGCAGCAAAGGAAAGGACCGAGATCCAAACCAAAAGGGTCGAGGAGCTTCAATCTTGGCTAGGTTTAGTCGTCTCAAATCGAGATAATCTGGCCAAGGAGCTTAAAACGGCCAGGTCGGAAGTCGCCCCGATCAAAGCCGAAGTTGATGAAATAGTGGCCTAGTACAAGGCTGATGCCGAAGCGGCTCAAGACCAAACAAAAAATATAGTCGAGCATATGAAGTGGCAATCCCGTAGGCAGGCCCTCGAGGAAGTCCAAGCTCAAGGTTTTGGCTTATTTGCGGAGATTGAGGATGCCAAGGTGTTTGAAGGCGAGGCCGAGAAATTGGCCTATCCCGAAGAGGAAGATTCTGAAGATTCAGTCGAGTCCGAGGAATGAGAAGACCTCGGAAATCCCAATGACGAGGCGGCTCCGGTCAAGATTAGGTCGCTTCTGTTCGATTTTATTCCTTTCTATACTTAATATTGTGTGTCAAGGATGCTCGGCATTTGTACAAATTTATATCGGGGCTATTCAGCTCTTGTAAAAAGAATTTTTGATATACATGTGAGGCTTTTTTTCCCTTTCACAGCTTTTGAATTTTTTCTTTGCTTTTTTATTTGTATTCGCAAAGATCGAAATGCCTTAGCATGAAATAGTTAGGTTGTGTTCGAAGGTTCGAACAAACCTTGCCTGTAACATAATTTTGTTTTGAGGCATCATGGGGATACGGTGTTACCGAAAATATTTCCCCAAAGTAGTTTAGGTTTATAGTTTGCCGAAGGTTGCCTTTAGAACCAGTTAAGAAATTTCAAGGCCTTGTTGTTTTTGTTACGGGATTCGGACGTCTCAGAGCCGTGTTTATGTGGCTGTAACCTTTATTGTTCGGGTGTTGTCCCGTGTTAATATCATTATCCCGAGATATCCGGGTTTGCCTAAGATGGCAGTCCCCGAATGGGGGTGGCCTTAGCCTAAAAAGTTCGGGGGTTGCCTAATAGGTCTTATACCCCTGAGGTCTAATAGCTTGGATCGTCCGAGTTTGTTTTCGGACAGCAGTCCCCGAGTTGAGAGTGATTATTCGAACTCAGGTTAAGGTGGCCCTTGAGCTCGTTTCTTTTAGGGAATCGGAAGCAAGGAATTCCTTGAGAAATGTAAAGGAAAAAGCTTTAAAAGACAAGACGTTTACAAGGAAGAGATTTCTCTTTATTCTTGTGCATAATAGTAATGTATGTGTACATGCTTTGTGCCAAGGTTCGAGCAGTCTATGTGAGCACGGTTCATTTGACCGTTTGGCCCTTACATTGAACCCTGTCAATCGAGACCCTTCAATCCTGAAGCTCTTTCCATGCTAAAGTCGATATCAGAGGATAACGCCCCCAGTGTTCGAGGTTGATCGAAGAGAGGCCTCGAATGCTGTTGTGATCATCGTCACCGGTTCCTTACAGCCTTCGATTCTAAGTTAGCATGATTTACTTGTTGCCTCGTTAAAACCTTGCTGTAAAACCCATTTGTGACAAAACCGGTTCAAGGAAAAAAGAGTGCAACGCGTGCTTAGACCTAACATCTCATATCGTCCCTTGCTGGCTACCTGCAAGTGTTAGTTTAAAATGTAAATAAAAGAAAGAACAGGGCCGTACCTTAGTAGTAATATCTCTTCAAGTGTGTTATATTCAAGTTGTTCGATAGTTGTTCACTGTTCATCGTTCCGAGCTTGTAGGATCCTTTTCCGGTGATTTCGACGATATGATCAAGTCCTTCCTAGTTTAGTCCCAACTTTCCCTCGTTCTGGTTTCAGGTGTTCAGTGTGACCTTTCTTAGCACTAAGTCCCCGACGTTGAAGTATCGAAGGTTGGCCCTTCTATTGTATTATCTCTCGATCCGTTACTTTTGGGCAGCCAACCGAACAAGGGCGGCTTCGCGTCTTTCATCTAAAAATTCCAAGCTCGTATTCATTGCCTCATTTTTTTTATTCGTTTGTTGCATATCGGAATCTGGTACTTGGCTCTCCGATTTTGACCGGTATTAGAGCTTCGGCGACGTAAACCAATAAAAATGGGGTGGCCCCTGTACTGGACTTTGAGGTCTTACGATGTGCCCGTAGGACTTCGAGTAGGATTTCTTCCACCTTCCTTTGGCGTCGATTAACCTTCTTTTGAGTTTTTGGAGTACAGTTTTGTTGGTCGATTCGGCTTATCCGTTCCCACTAGGTTGATAAGGTGTTGACAGGATCCGTTCGATCTTATGATCCTCGAGAAACTTGGTCACTTTGCTACCGATAAATTATTTCCCGTTGTCACATACGATTTCGGATAGCACTCCGAACCGACATATGATGTGGTCCAAAATGAAGTCGATGACTTCCTTTTCCCTGAACTTCTCATATGCCTGGTTTCCACCCACTTATAAAAATAATCAGTCACAAACAATATAAATTGAGCCTTACTTGGTGCCCATGGGAGGGGGCCAACGATGTCCATTTGCCACTTCATGAACGACCCTGGTAATAAAATCGAATGGAGAAGCTCCCCGGATCGATGGATCATCGGAGCGTGTCTTTGGCATTCATCACATTTTTGAATGAACTCTTTTGCGTCTTTTTCCATGTCGATCCAATAATAACCGGCTCTGATTATTTTTCGAATTAGTGATTCGGTGCCCGAATGATTTCCACAGGTTCCTTCGTGGATTTCCCTCAAAACATACTCAATATCGCCCAACCCTAGACATATTGCAAGTGGGCCATCAAATGTTCTTCTGAACAAGGTTCCGTCTTCGGACATGCTAAATCGGGCCGCCTTTGTACGCAAAGCCCTCGACTCTTTTGAATCCGAGGGCAGTTTACCGGCTCTAAGATATTCTACATACTTATTCCTTCAATCCCAAGGTAGGCTCGTCGAGTTGATCTCAACGTGGCCTTCTTCCACCACTGATCTCATAAGTTGTACGACTTCTCCCGAGTTGAATTCGTCGTCTTCGACCGATGACCCCAAGTTAGAGAGGGCATCAGCCTCGCTGTTTTGATCCCGTGGTACATGTTAGAAAGTCCATTATTTGAATCGATGTAATGTCACCTGTAATTTGTCAAAGTATCTTTGCATTCGTTCCTTTCTAACCTCGAATATTCCATTGACTTGGTTTACCACAAGGAGGGAGTCGCACTTGGCTTCGATCACTTCCGCCCCTAAGCTCTTGGCTAGTTCAAGGACTGCATGCCTCATATTCGGCCTCGTTGTTAGTCAATTTCAACAATCTTAATAGATTTTCTAATTATATTACCTGTTGGTGACTTTAATACGGTGCCAAGTTCGGACCCTTTTGCGTTTGAGGCGCCGTCCGTGAAGAGGGTCCAATTCCCGAGGAAGTTCCTGAGTTAATCAATAACTCTCTTTCGACCTGGGTGTTAAGGCCGGTGTAAAGTCGGCTACAAAGTTTGCCAAAATTTGAGACTTAATCACGGTCCGAGGTCGATACTCAATATCGTACCCACTTATTTCTATGGCCCATTTGGCCAGTCAGCCCGAGAGTTCGGGCTTATGCATAACGTTCCTTAATGGGTAAGTAGTCACGACACATATGGGATGACATTGGAAGTACAGTTTTAGCTTCCTAGAGGCGCTTAACAAAGCGAGCGCTAGTTTTTCCAGGTGAGGGTACCTAGTTTCAGCCTCACCGAAGGTTCTACTAACATAGTATATTGGAAATTGAGTACCTTGCTCCTCCCATACTAGGACTCCACTTACCGCTATCTCCAAGACCTCCAAGTACAAGTATAGTTGTTCGTCCACCTTCGGTATGTGAAGCAAGGGCGGACTCGATAAATACCTTTTGAGTTCCTCCAAAGCTTGCTGGTATTCCGGGGTCCACGAAAAGTCGTTCTTTTTCTTCAACTGTGCGAAGAATCGGTGACTTTTGTCGGATGACCGGAAATAAATCACCCCAGGGCAGCTATTCGCCCGGTTAACCTTTGCACGGCCTTTACGTTGTCCACGAACGTGATATCTTCGATGGCTTTTATATTATCAAGATTGATCTCAATTCCCTGATTGGATACCATAAATCCGAGGAATTTACCCGACCCTACTCCAAACGCACACTTTTCTGGGTTCAACTTCATGTTGTACTGCTTCAGCATACTGAATGTTTCCTGCAAATGTCTTAAATGGTCCTCTGCTCACAGGGGCTTAACTAACATGTCATCAATGTAAACCTCCATTGATTTTCCTATTTGTTTCTCGAAAATTCGATTAACCCAACATTTTTTAATCCAAACGGCATTACGTTATAACAGTGTCTGCCATACTTAGTGATGAAGGAAGTTTTTTCCTGATCTCCCAGGTCCATCCATATTTGGTTGTACCAAGAATAGGCGCCGAGAAAACTGAGGGTCTCATGGCCGGCCGTGGCATCGATCATACGGCCGATGTTGGGTAAAGGAAAAGAGTCTTTGGGGCATGCTTTATTCAAATCTTTATAGTCTACACACATTCTTAATTTATTCCCTTTTTAGGGACTGCCACTACGTTTGCTAACCAATCCGGGTATTTGACCTCCCGAATAGACCCTATTTTAAGAAGTTTGGATACCTCATCCTTGATGAAAGCAAGCTTGATCTCGGACTGGGGTCTTCTCTTTTGTTTAACCGGATGGAAATTCGGGTCCAGGCTCAGCTTATGAGTGGTTATCTCCGATGCCTATCACATCGAGGTGGGACCAAGCGAAACAGTCTTTGTTAGTTATAAGAAATTGAATGAGTTTTACCCTGAGCTCGGAGCTTAGCCCCGTGCCTAGGTATACCTTTCAATCAGGCAAGTTTTCTCACAATATGACTTGTTCCAGTCCCGCGACTGTCGATTTAGTGGCGTCAAAATTGTGGGGGGCTGTAAAAGATCTGGGAATCCCATAATATCTTCGACTTCCCTTTGTTTGTTCGAATCTGCCGAAGATGGTACCAATGATTGCTATTTTGCCCCATTTTGACCACCTGGTTTGGGCCCTTCGATGTTGAAACTGTAGATGTCGGTGTCACCTCTTCAACCACGAATATTTTTTTTGCAGCCGGTTGTTCCCCGTAGACTATTTTAACTCCGTCAGGTGTTGGATTTCAACGTCTGGTGCAGCGTTGAAGGCACCGCCCTTATGTTGTGGATCCATGGCCTTCCGAACAAAGGTTTGTACCTCATGTCTTCTTCGATTACATAAAACTTAGCTTCCTGTATGGTCCCGGCGGTGTTTACCGGTAATATTATCTCACTCTTAGTGGTTTCGCATGCCATGTTAAATTTGTTTAGAACTCAGACTGCAGGCACGATTTGGTCTTGTAGACCGAGCTGCTCCACGACCCTCGATCGAATGATGTTGGTCGAGCTACCTGGATCAATTAACACACGTTTAACTCGAATTTTATGTACGAGTACAAATATTAACAGTGCATCATTGTGGGGCTATACAATCCCTTCCCCGTCCTTGTCCTTGAAAGATAAAGTTCCTTCCGGTATGTAGTCTCGAGTTCGTTTCTCCCTATACTTTTGTGCGTTTCAGCATCGGCCCTTGAGGGATATCGATCCCATCGATGATCATGATAATGACGTGTTGAGGTTCTTCTTGTTCTGTCTGTTTGTTAGAATCCCTATTCTTGAAACGATTCTTGGCTCGGTTGCTCAAGAATTCTCGAAAATGCCCGTTATTGAATAGTCGGCCTACTTCCTCTCTCAGTTGTCGACAATCTTCTGTTCTGAGACTGTGACTGCCATGATATTTGCACATCTGGTTAGGATCCCTTTGGGTTGGATCGGATTGTAGAGGTCGAGGTCATTTGGTATCTTTGATGCGCCTAATAGCTGATACAATGGCGCAGCATCGACATTAAAGTTGTATTCCGATAGCCTCGGTGCTTCTTTAGGCCCAATGGACCTATCAAAGCTGTTTTTGGCCATGAGTCCCCGGTTGCTCCGGCCTCAGTCATTTCTCCTTTTGTTTCTCATGGAGTTCAGCCTGGACCCACTAATTCTTCGGTCTCCATTATATGGTTGATACCGATCCCTGTTTGGCCTCAGTTCGCGATTGATATCTCTTTTGACTCTGTCAAGGGTTCTAACGGGATAGACAGACCCCGAAGGGGCCCCGAACTAATCATCTTCGACTCTGATTTTTGATTGATACCGATTATGCACGTCGGCCCATGTAACAGCCAGGTATTCTATTAAGTTCTGTTTTAGTTGCTGTGAAGCCACCGAGCTCTGAATGTTAAGTCCCTGAGTGAAAGCTTGAACAACCCAATTATCAGCAACCGACGACAGATCCATTTGTTCCATTTGAAACCGGGACACGAATTCACTGAGCATCTCGTTATCCTTTTGTTTGACTTTGAAAAAGTCCGATTTCCTAGTCTCGACCTTGATGGAACCTGCGTGTGCCTATATGAAAGAATTTGCAAGCATAGCAAATGAGTCAATAGAATTAGGAGGTAAATTGTGATATCATATCATAGCTCTCTTTGATAGAGTCTCCCCAAATTATTTCAACAGAACAGACTCGATCCCATCGTCATCCAGGTCGATCCCTTTGATAGCACATGTATACGAGGTTACATGCTCATTTGGGTCGGTTGTTCCGTTATACTTGGGTATTTCAGGCATACAGAATTTCTTGGGGATCAACTTCGAAGCCCCGCTTGGTGGAAAAGGTTTTTGCACGAACTTCCTGGAATCCAGGCCCTTCAATACCGGAGGTGCTCTTGGGATTTGGTCTACCCAGGAGTTGTTGGTTTCCACCTTTTGTCGTAATCCTCGATCTTCTTCTCCCCTGATTCTATCGGTTTTGTCAGCTCCTCGAGCATCTTTAAAGTCGCGGGGTTCGCCCCCGATTCATGTTCGTTTGACCTTTTTATGACCAGTCCGTCCCTGCCGGTGACTTTCCAGGGAGTCGGGCTCAACTCTGCTCGATGCACGGCTTCGGTTTTGTAACTGAGTTATCACCGCCTGTTGAGCCTGCAACATTTCGAAGATCACTCGTAGGCTAATCCCGTCTCCTTCAATGTTTTGTGTGTTCCGAGTTGCCGATCGGGCTCCTCCACGAACGCTATTTTTGGGTCGGTAGGCAAGTTTGCATCGTTAGCCACATGCGAGATAGCGTCAATCGAATTTGCCATCGAAATTCCAGGGGGATCAGCAGGCGGTATCTTGTTACCAGGTGCTATGTTGTTATTTCACCTTGGTGATAAGACTCATTGTCAACATGTA
This sequence comes from Nicotiana obtusifolia, assembly GCA_002018475.1. Lineage (NCBI taxonomy): Eukaryota > Viridiplantae > Streptophyta > Magnoliopsida > Solanales > Solanaceae > Nicotiana > Nicotiana obtusifolia. Next base: position 16,141 of record MCJB01051753.1, read on the forward strand.
GAGGTGCCAATTGAGAGTTTGACATTTTTGTATTATAGCTTGGAATCAAAGACACTTCAAAGAGCAAGTGTAAAGCAGTGTATGTTATGGAGATTTGTATCAAATAACCACTATTATCCTTAGTCCCATGGTCGGCGCCAAACTGTTTACCCTCAAAAGTGAATTTATATACGGTTTTAAGGATACGTGATCTAACTTGATACAAAAATGAGAAATCAGATTACAATTAAAATTAATGATAAAAAGATAAATTCAAACCACACAAGTTAAGCAGTTTTGGCCTTGAAGGTTGATCGTCCTTGGGCCAAAAAATATTGCAATTGGTGCCGGAACAAAGTGGTGAGATAATAACTAAAAAGAACAGTATATTGCCTTAGAATGCCAGTTACAATATGTTTTACAAATAATCAAACCCCCTTTATATAGTTGAGGAATCCTACTTTAGGTACAATTCTGCATAAGGTAAAAAATCTCATGATTTGCTAATTAAGTGGTTCCATTGATACGTGCCGAGATTCCCGCCGTGATGTGCGACCGGTTACGGATATTTCGGCCTTCCGTTATTTTGGTTCGATGATGTTCTCTCGAACTTATTCGGGGTCAGGGTCGATTCCGAGATCATGGTATTAATGTTCTCGAGGACGGACATTCTGACCTCGTGTTCTAGTTCGATGAGATTCGGGGTCGATCTTTGACCCTTCGCGTTCTGAGCTCGATCTGCCATGCAATAGTCGAGCCCGATTTCGATTGTATACAAATAGCTTTCAATTTGGTAATAACTAATTCCACTCTTCATGTGAGTGAAGTCAGTAATCCAATTTACCCCTTTATACATTTCACTAAAAGTAGTCTAAATTACTCTGTCTAGACTCCCAATACTAGATTATCAAGACAGTTGTGTGCTTTTAATGATGAAAGCTTCGTCGTACGGTTGAAATCTATCTACTCTGCGTGTGCACCCAATAAAGCTTTCGTTCTTCTCTATATAATGGGAGCCTTTTATTAGCAATATTTGCTTAAATTCGTAGATAAATAAGTCATCATCACTTAATATTTGTTCTAAGATATGGAGCGTGGTGAAAACAAGATGGTTGTCATGAAACCTATACGTACAACAAAGAAATTAGATGAAACTGGAGGAGAAGAAGAAGCATTACTTATGAGTCCAACTTCTAGAATGTTTCATGAACCAAACTACAATCTTTACATCTTAGCAATCATGGGTTGGAAAGTACCAATTAATGTTGATGCCATGAAAGCTGAAATACAAAGCAAGTTGCTTAAACATCCGCGGTTTTCGAGTTTGCAGGTAATTAACTCAATGGTGCATTGGAATAGCTATTAATTAGTGTGCTGTAGTTAGAATTAATAATAAGGTACATACATATAGAAAAGATGTTTGAGACATATTGGGTCATCATTAATTTATAAGTAACTTGTCATTGTATAATTTGAAATGATAATTTGCGTCCTTAATACTAGCCTGGAGTCCCTGGATACAAAATTGGTAAGTACTGTAATTACGAAGTCAATGACTAGCCCACTAGGTTGTCTTAGCTAGCTTACAGCTTATGAAGGAAAATATTCCATATCTCATGTAGTTTTGGGTATATGGCACTTAATTTAGATAAAATTGTATGTATAACAGCTTTTACACTATCAATTGATTATAGTAGCAAGTTAATTAATTAGACTAACTCACATTTCGTATAAAGACAATTTCTCGTAATTATGTTTAATACCACAGTAGTGTAAAATCAATCCAAGTTTTGAATAAAATTTGACGCTTTTAGTTTGTGTTGTAACATCAACAGGTTATTGATGAGAGTGATGACAGCCGAAAGATGAAATGGGTTCCCACGACAGTCAATATAGATGATCATGTCACAGTCCCTAACCTTATAAATCAAACCCCAATAATATGGAACAAGTTGGTAGAAGAGTATATATCAAACCTAAGCACGGCAAATATTGACATGTCAAAACCTCTATGGGATCTTCACATCCTTAACGCGAAAACCTCCGATGCCGAGGCTACTTGTATTTTCCGTCTTCATCATTCTCTTGGGGATGGAGTTTCCCTCATTTCGCTTTTACTCTCTTGTTTTCGGAAAAGCTCGGATCCTACTTCTTTGCCCACACTCCTGGTTTCTTCTTCTTCTTCCAAGGGCAAATCAAATTTATCAAACAACAGAAGAAGTATTCGGTCTTTGATGTGGCAGTACCTCGTAAAGTTGTGGTCGTGCATCGGACTTTTGTTCAATACAGTTGTTGATGTTTTGTTGTTTGTAGGGACTGCTCTCTTCTTGAAAGACTCTCAGTCACCTTTTACAGTTGCACAAGGATTTAAGTCGTCTACTCGTCGGAGATTTATCTATCGGACTGTTAGCTTGGACGACATTAAATTCATAAAGAATTTAACGAACTCTGTAAGTATAGTATATTATAAACCTAAAATCCAAGGTTGGACTGCATTAATCCCTTTTCATGGATTTAATCTCTTGTCTGAGAAACTTTACTTTATGTCGTAATTGCTTTTAATATTCTCTTTTCATTGATTGCTTAAACTAGGAAAGCACGTCCGAATGAACAAATAGAGTTCTTGTCCTACATGCCGTAATAAGCTAAATCAGATTTTTTAGCTTGTCGAGGCGTGAGGGTATACAAGATTCTATAAAAAGATTGAAATTAAACTAGGATAATGTCATTTCTTATTAGCTCCTTAGCTTGAAAGAGATTTGAACTATGTGCAATGTTAATTAGCAACTATATTAGGGTTCCAGATCAGATCATGACACTTCCTTATATCATCTTTTTGCGTATTAAATTTGATCGACATACTTACTAGTCCTAGTCCCAAACCCACTAAATTACTAATCGAATTGTAACCATAGACAGAGATATTTGCTTGTGTGAAATCTTGTGTACAGGTTCTTTTGTGGACGCTGACCTTAGGCTATACCCTGCTCAGTTGTAACTTTCTGAAATGTTATGAAAGCCCACATATGGGAACCTTATTTAAAAAATAAAAAAATAAAAGTAATAATTTAGTATTGCAAACATTCTACATATCTGCTGAAAAATATTTTCTGATAACTAAACACTAGCAAATCTTGACCTTCTAATGAAAAAGTATTTTCCAACAAGAAAATGAATTTCGTGTTGTTAAAAACACACTTGTCTGGTAGAATTTTCCTTCAGATGGGCTGGATTTGTGTGTATTTCTCTATCCTTTCACTTGTTTATGCTTTGAACTTTCTTTTAATTTCACTGTTGTTGCCTTTATCTCTGACCTAAGCCCTTCTTTGTTTTTGCTATTGTGAATTTAGACTGTTAATGACGTTATACTGGGGATAACACAAGCAGCTCTGTCTCGTTATATCCACCGAAGATACGGTATTTAAACTTCTCATGGTGTACTTGTAAAGAATTACCCAATTTTCACATGGAAGTACCACAATAACATACTGTTAAGGGCGTATAGGTATTTCATCACAAACATCAACCAAGGAAACAAGTGAATAAATAGAAATAGAAATCTCTTGCCCTCATAATCTATGAATTAATCATTTTAGGTGCAACTCATATGGTTCCTTTCGCAAAGGAATTACTCTTTTTCTTTCTTTTGGCTAATGAATTAAAATAGAAAGTCATATTTTTTTTATTTTTTTTGGGGGGTGGGGGGGGGGGGGGGGGGTTTAAA